>VUQR01017136.1:43395-70330 GCA_015108515.1 Hemichromis elongatus
TTAAATAAATAAAAAAAAAAAAAAAAAAAAAAAAAGTATAAAAATGAAGGGGGCAAAAATATGTAAACTCAAAGTCCAAATACCAAACCAAGGTTTGGTATTTTTGGACATTTGGCAATGGAGGGTGTGAAAAATATGCATATAGGCACTCTTGTTGGACCATGTGATGTTAGAAGCTATGCTTGCAATTCATTCACACATGATTTATGCTAAAAAGGACAAAGCATACCCTGTTCTGCAGCTGGGGAACATGAAGCATTGATTTTTGTCCGCATTATGAGATGCTGCTTGGCTTTTTCTGAACACAGTAGTGCATAATTGGACAATCCAAACCCATGATACACAAGCTCTATGAGATTTTCTGCCACTTGCATCAGCAGTTGTCATGAATGCACACTGTAATTTCTGGTATCTGGTGAAGGAATTAAGATTCACTGTTAAATCAGTGGCACAGATCTGCTGGTAAACATTCGGTTTCTGTCTGTCTGTCTGTCTCTCTCTTCATGCCATGTTTCCTTCAGTCAGTGATTGAGTATTATACTTTTGGCTACCATGCTGCCTGTTGAATGGGAAAGTATATCCATTTCAGGTGCAGGTTTCTGGGATCAGAAATATAGAAGGACAGTGAGAGATGGAGGAGTTTCAAGGAGAGGTCAAATAAAAGATAGATAAAAGAAGGGAAGGCACAGCTATGAGGCACAGCAGACGAGAGTAAGAGATAATAGGGAGTAGCGAGAGGGGTTCGGAGACAGAGAAAAGGCAAGACTGTCTGAGGATTTAGACAGAGAAACAGAGGCGGTGAGAGAGACATGATATCTTGGATATTAGAAACAGAAGAAGAGGCTGAGAAGGAGTTTGAGTGAGTATAGCTGGCAAAGTCACCATAGCATCTCCAGATATGATCAGCACAAGACTGAAGGGCAGCAGCGTGTAGACAGGCTAGACGCTACTGCCTGCTCCAGTGGTGTGTGGTGAGGGGTGGTATTGTTTCAGCTTTTGTGGACACTTTCCAATCCCATTTACAACTTGGAGAGACCTCGAATCAGAGTTACACAGAAACTGGCTGTTGTCACTGAGTAAGCTGGCTAATAAATGGGGCCAGTTTGCCTGAAAAGTCGTAATAATAGGGCAGAGGACGTCAGACTTGGAAGGTGACAATGTGGTGACGTGAAGCCAGAGGTGCTGATGTTGATCTTTTGTTGACAAAACCCCCAACAATGCTGTGTTCCATTTGTTCTAAGGATAATAGACTGTTTAAACCTGGTTAAAGGCTATTAGCGGCTCCACAATCTCGGCTTCAGCTTGGTTCAGAAGCTCAGATTTCCAGCAATAATGCCTGTGTAATCCTCGGTTAAACTTATTATCGTTCTTGCTAAAAAAACTGATGCTTTGGTAGAGAAAACCATTTTCACCATTTCATGCTTTTCAGCAGGAGCACAATCTAGGGAAGGTGATGGTTTATGAAATCACTGCATGATTATTATTGTTATGCATAATTATTTGCCTAAGTAATACAATTTAGAAAAGTAATCTTTTAAAAAGCCTAATGAATAGAAATGGCAAATATGAACAGGGCATTTCATTCTGCTGTGCTCTTTGCTGTTAAGGGAATGGAGCACACAGTAGTAGATTGACTTAGTGTGCATCGAGAGATGAGAGGTTTTTTTTTTCCTCTCACAACTTTGAGTCTGTCACTTTGCATAAGTCTTGATATTATTTGGAGCTACAATGTTGATTTGGGTGTTTTAAGAAATAAGTACTTCCTAGGCTCTTTGTCTGCAGAAACACAACAGACTTGTTCTAGCACTTTGAGTGTTACATAAATGCAGAATTTGGTTTCTATTATCACCGTTCCTCTAAGCTGTTTTTTTATGAAGCCCAAGGCTCGTGTCATTATTAAGCCAAATGAAACACAATGTTCGCCTTTGGAACTGAAGGGTAACACTAATACACAATAATTTTGCCTCCGGGAAACTCTGGACTTGTTTTAATCAGGTGAATGCACTCGCATTCAAGCCCTGTCCACGTCCGTGGTGGTGTAGTAAATGAAAAGCTGCGATGAATAAGGACAGATCACGTGCTATATTTCCATTCTCGTTGGGCTTTTAGTTTTCACTGAGCTGTGAACGGTTCCTCCAAGACAGCACAGGAAGAGAGCATCTGCAAATTGCAAAGAGACAATTTGCTGTTGAATAACCCCGGTCTTTGCAAGTGAGTGACAGGTCCTTATCAGAGCACCCGCCAACTGATCAAAGTTGAAAGGGGGTCAGGCTGAATTAAAGACCAGCTAATTAAAATGTCCAGGGAGCATGCCAGCCCTCATTTCATTTATCGCCTTGTGCACAGTTGGGTAAAGAAAGAGAGAGGGTAAAGGAAGAAAAAGAAAACAGGTGTGTTTAACTTTATCTGATATTAGAGGATATATTATTAAACACTATACCACTGTGTTTGGTTACAATCAGAGGCGTGTAGCTCATCCCTCGGTTTAAAAGCCTCAACTGTTTTTGATTAGATGATTTTAGTGGGAGTTTGCCAAGAGTTTGTCCACCTAAGAAGAGCGCAGTCGATGCTAGATTGAAGTCTCAGGAAAAGAAAGGAGCATTCCAGTTGTGTTTTCAGGCTGATTTCCTTGTATAGTGCGGCTTGCTCTTTTGTACTTCTCCCATTCTCACCGAATTCTGGAGAAGAGAGAGCCTGAGGTTGGTGATGTGTTTGCATGCATGCATATATGACATCAAGGCTGTTTCTTTGGTTGTATAAAGGTCACAGAAAGATTCAGTGTGTAGACTCCTTCCACTGGCTGCACTTTTTTCTCACAGGGGAGGAATTGTGGCTTTGAGCCTTTTGAAATCAAATGATGCATTCACACACAAGCCAGAAAAAATCAAATCTAAAGGGTCCGGTTAAACTTTTGCTCCGTGCCATATATGTTGTATTCCTTTAATTAATAATTTGCTATCTCAAGAAATTCACAACCTGATTGATATTACCGACACTACTAGGCTGACTCGTCTAAGGTGGACCTGGGAGGAAGAAATGGGGTTATGCCTATAGAATAGTCAGTGGGACTCAATTTTGGATACAGTTCACTCATCCTCAATATGCACCAGACAACTGTTGGAACTATGTAAGCAATATTTACATCATCTGTACTATCTCACTTAATTATTGTACCACAAAAAAAAATAATTAAAAAAATAATAATAATAATTTTGTAGAAAAAGAGGCAACAAGTGCCTTGTTGATAAACGAAATCATAGGGTATTTATGTGTATATACAGTACTGTGCAAAGGTTTTAGGCAGGTGAGAAAAAATGCTGTAAACAAAGAATGCTTTTTAAAATATTCAATAATATTATCATATATAATCATTCATTTTCATCAATCAACAAAATGCAATGAATGGACAAAAAATAAATCTAAATCAAATCACTATTTGGTGTGACCACCCTTTGCCTTCAAAACAGCATCATTTCTTCTTTGTACACTTGCACACAGTTTTTGAAGGAACTCGGGTAGTCGGTTGTTCCGAACATCTCTGAGAACTAACCGCAGATCTTCTGTGGATGTAGGCTTCCTCACATCCTTCTGTCTCTTCATGTAATCCCAGACACACTTGATGATGTTGAGAACAGGGCTCTGTGAGGGCCGTACCATCACTTCCAGTACTTCTTGATACTCTTTACGCTGAAGATAGTTCTTAATGACTTTGGCTGTATGTTTGGGGTTGTTGTCCATCTGGAGAATACATTTGGGGCCAATAAACAATCACTTATATTTCTCAAAGATTTCTTCGTTCACATCTGCCTAAAATTTTTGCACAGTACTGTACATCACATCACATCATAACACATACAGTAGTCATTAACGTCAGTATATTATTATAATCGTTTTAAAAAAAAATCTAAATTCTTTTGATTTTCATGTGCATCCTCCCCCTGTGACCGCACTGACACTGACGGCGCCCATAACATAACTAATAATCATGCATTTTATCATTACCTATGCATACAATGAATAATCTCTAGAAGAACTGATAATAAGAATGTGCGTTTTGTTATAAATAAAATCCACTGATGAAAAGGATTGCATTCACTTTGTCAAATTATCATGAAATGCTGCTCAGGAGTGGAAAATGCATTTTGTCCAATCATACTAATGTACTCTAGGTGTGAGAGCCAGTGCCATCGTGTTGTCTAATAATCTAAGAGTGTGTGTTTTCCTTCGCACCGGAGTTTTTGTTGTGAAGGTGTTTGAGGCTGACTGACACTGAGAGCGAATCATCCTAATGAGATGCCATGCTGCTCTGTGGAAATGATTACCTCAGGGGAAGAGGCATTAGATTGATGAGGGCAATTTTTGCCTTCTTCTCAGAGAAACAAAAGCGTGTCCACCACCGCCGCCACACCATTCAGACAAGAGACAAGTCTCTACTTATCAGGCCAAATGGCCCATAACACTTCCTTGGAGAGTTAAAAGGGGGGAAAAAGGGGGGAAAGGGGGGAAATACCACCTTAGCTTCAAGTGACAAAATCAATTTAGGTACTGTGCTGCTTACTTAGAAGTTCAATTTCTTAAAGTCGTCAATCACAGCTTGCCTCTGCACATGCTGATCACCATAGCAACTCAGTGTTTCCTCGGACTAATACATAGATCTCAACCCTCTGCTTCCAGCTGTGTCTAGAAATTGCAAGCAAGTAATTTAAAATGTTCAATAAAGATGTGTTGTACACTAACAATTAAGGTTTGTATCTCCTCTAAAATTTTAATGCTGATTAATCGATAACCGGGGTTATTGATGCAATAAAGAATGATTGCTGAGTGTCCCATTTGTTACTGTTTGGCCAAAGCTCCTGAGTGTGATTGCCTCCAAGGAGGCTTAGAGACCCATTAATCAGGACTTGGTTGATCGCTTCTCAGGTCAGCAGTGATCTAAGCCAAGGGGGGGGCTGGAGATACTTCTGGAGGCGAATGCGGCAGCGGTTTAATAGCTCACAGTGGAAAAATAGATTCCAACAGCAGTAATAGTAGTTGCTGTTTGCTGCTTTGACTAGTTGGATGCAGCAAGATTTTGGATTTCATTTTTATTTTATACATGGCATGAAAAGTTTCTTAACTCATAACCATCAATAGATGTAAATGATGGTGATGGTGTTTTCCAGTGCTGATATTGGATACATATATTACAGTAATGAGCTTAATAAATGTCAGCAACATATCCCAAAGACAGATCATCAGTTAGATCATGATGGTGGGTGAGGAGCGCCTGCTGGTGCTCCAAGGAGCAGTATACTGTTGATCTCCCACATGTGGGTCAACTTTTAGTAGCTTTTTTTTTTTTTTTGCTTTGTTTGTAAGTCTTGTAGGTGTTTTTTTCTCATGGCTTTCTCACTGCTTGGAACTGAAGACTTATAAATGCACCTACGATTTTAACATAATAGCATAATAAAGAGAAGCATGAAAGTCTATGAATGGATGCAAGCCAACAGAGGAGGCAATGAATGAAGCTGCAGAAGAGAGTGAATGACGTTGTCTTTCTGATTGAACATTTGCTGAGGTCCATTTAACATCTGCTTTGTTAGAGCATCACCAAAGCCATACACATCTGTTACTGATGAGCAAAATGACCCTGTCAGTCGAGAATTTATACACTGGAACAGTGTTAGGGTAACAAAATGGCCTTCCTGCCGCATAACCTGTTCAGTCATGGTATGGATTAATGCACACATGTGCATTAAATAGTTTACATTAATATTGTTTGCACAATTCTAATAATTAGTTAAATAAAATGACATTATAATCAATACTTCACATTTCTGGTATACCTACTAAGAAAAGTTTGAACATATCTTAAAGTTTATTTTGCAGCAGGTCATCATTTATTAACTTATTACATTCATATTTATACTTTTACTATTGCCAGAAACATTTTTTTTTCTTTTTTTGGAAGAGTATGAAAGCCTTTTGTTAGTGAAGTGAAATGGCTGCTTAAGCCGTCTGTGTTATAGCGGTTTCTATTACGTCTCTGCAAGATTTCACTTAACATGCTAATCCAGCTCTGGAGTGGGTCCTTGAGGAGACAGGAGACCGTGCTCTGAGGCCAAGGCTTAACTCTGGGATTTTATAGTTCACCTTCTCTCAAGTGTTGCAGCCCTCCATTGACACCTCAGACAATATATATTTGGCCACATCCCACTTGAGGCATTGATTAGCATTAACATCTCTCCATCCATCCGTCCATCAAACCATTTCCCCCCTCGCTTCTCAAATACATCAGAATATTTATCATTAACTTTGGTCGTGTATCACTTACACTCTGTTTCCAAATTAGATCAATGGTTTTCTAATCCCTTTAATAGGTGCTTTATCTTTCCATGTACTTACTAAAGCTCCGATTTGATGTCTTGAAATGCTTCGTTTTTCAAAAGTTCAAAAGTTGTGCAACCAACAGCCACTTTTGGGCTTCACTTAAAGCAAGAATTTCTCCCTGAATTTCAAAGCAAGATTCCTAATTTGACTGTGATTCTTAAAGTCAAACATTCACTTTTCATGTAACACCATGATGTGAACTCTTGGTTAACTGATAAGAAGAACTGAAATCTGAGGTGGAGCAGCAACTCTTTTTAGCGTCTGTTTCTTTAACTTTATGGAATTTGTGGGTGCCATTGGCTTGTTGTGAGAAGTGTTCAGCTAATACTGCCGACAGCCTTAATTAAGCCACTATAATGAATCATAAAGTGTATAGATAAGCCTAATTTTCAGTCTAACAGCGATCCACTTTTTAAAAAAAATGTTGTTGCTGCCCTTAAACTAAAGAAATGAAGGTTCATGGAACATGACGGTGGTGAAAATCTCTCTCCTCTCTCCCTTGGCCTGCCTTATCACTGCGAAGCTAATGAGGCAGGCTAGAGTAAAAACAGAGACATTTTGAACATTTGAATAACTTCTGAAAAGTTAAATGCAAACTGAGCAAGAGCTAGCTCATCACTCAGCGATAGCGAACATGAGCAACCGCTTTAAATGCAAAGAGATGACAGATGTCTGTTACGTGATGTAAAAGTAGTTTAAATGAGCTTGATTTGCACTAAAAAGGTAGGCCTGCTGCATGTCTAAAACACATATTTTATGCCAGAAAAAGAAATGAACTGTTTCATTCCAAGCAACAAACAAGACTATGATGTGGGGTAAATTATATTTACAGATTAGCAATAAATAAATGCTGTCACCAATAAGAATCTATGTTGGCCCAAAGAATTCATCACTGATTGGCATATCTAACTAAATCATCTCAGTTTGGGTTCAATAGGTCCACAGATATTTTTGTTTACTAGTTTTGGCTGTAGTAATTTCGGTTGGTTAGATCACTGGTCTGTCTAAAACCTTCACGGTCCCCAAAGAAGGAATTGGGATTTCAGTGATCACCTTCCTTCATTACCTTTTCACAAATTCAGTTTGTCTAATTCTTTGTTTTATGACTAAATATTTTCAAAGAAAGTGACAGTCCTGTCAACCTGAGCTTTGCTTGATTACTTTTATATTTTCTGGTATAAATAAGCAGTAAGGGGACTGATGCCCTTGAGATGGAAAAAGAGCTGTTGTCCAAGAGCTGTTGTTTACACCGATTAATAAAGGGAGGAAAAAAGGGTATTTTTCAAAAGTTGCTGTTCAGTGACAGCAAATCTAATGAATCAACATCATTTCTTAAATTTCTTTGGATTGAAATAAATTGATGAGTTTCCATTCATGAAAACTGATTGGGCCAACCCACAGTGTTGTATAGCAGAACAGCAGTGGAGCCAACACCAGGTCTTTCTCTTTAGATTTAAATGTTTTCAGAAGCAGGATGTGTCATCTCTTAAAAGTAGTTTTTTTTTTTTTTATTCCCTTGAGTTTGTTACCTTCCAAACAACACAAACACAATGTCCTTGAGCTCCAGGTTTCTCGGGTGAACAAAGCCAAGCGAGAGCCCTCTGATACATTAGCCTTTGTATCGCCTCTTCACTCCCTTTCTGACTCTTGTTGGCTTTCTCTCTGAATTTCTGACATGCTCTGTTTTTCTTTTGTCTCTCTTACACAAACATATAAGGACCCCGTGTTCTGTTTTCAAACTCCAGTTCTATATATAGAAACTGTGCTTCCCAAAAGTTTTCCTGGTACATTAAAGCACGTTCAAAGCTTGCACTAGCACAGTCAGAAAAAACTAATACCCAGTAGTACTTCGTCCACCTAACAGCTCATATCATTCTACTAATTTTAACTCAAGATTAGCTACTAATGTTATCTGCATTCAATATTTATATCTGCATTAAATATATTTGTTAGTAAATGTACAATTTGCTATCTGGATGAAAACATCGTTTGAAGCACGTTAGCACTGTCGTATATTATGTGTTCAGCATTAGGTTGAAGTGCCAGCTAACCACCACAACTGGCTCAAAACACTGAAAGGATTTGTTATCTTGTGTCGCTTCTCTCGCCATTTAGTAGCTTCTAACATTATAATATGTTTTAAAAAGTTCTAAAATCTGTTTTGAAAATAGCAGTCTAACTTTCTTCATATTTCACAAAGAAAGTGGGAGATGACCTTTAGCTATTATGCACTTCTACCCTGGATGAAAAATGTGTCTGCACAGTTTTGTTGTTTTTTTTCTAGTTTTGGCCACTAGAGGTGATGAAAACATGTCAGCAATCAAAATAATTTATTGTGGGAATCTGAGGATGTGTTTTAGCAGATTCCCTGTTATAAGTACAGCACACATAATCAGATCCGGTAACTGCTGTAAATGTTAAGCACATGTTAGCAAGGACATAAAGTCTGGGATAGGAGGTAGATGTGCAAAATTTTAACTAAGCTACCAACCTGCATCTAGAGCAAAAGCGTAACAATGAGATTTAATTCCCTGCAAGAATAATCACATTGATCTCAATTAAATCCCGGAAACATTTCTCTCTGCCATAAGCTTTAGATTTGATTACGCTGGCTTGCCATGTCCATTTCTGGACTCCCATTTCAAATTGATTGACTTTCTCTTCTTCTGTACACGAATCAGCACTTCCCATCTGTTTCAACTGGGTTCTCCCTCTATTCTGAGTACATGTCAGGCTGCCACTGACCTTCAAATATGAAGAACTCTGTGAAAGATTGGACAGTAGGGTTGCCATTAATAGAAGGAAAGAAGTGTCCAGAGAGAAATGAGGCCACAACAATAGAGTGTGTGAGACCATGCGGTGGCACGACAAATGGACATGTCGAGAGACAAAAATCGTGAGCGGTCTCTTTTCTCTGCAGCAAATAGATTCCATTCTCACAATCACTGAGCAATAGAGTCCATGCTGTGGCAAACAAACTGCCATCCCTTTGTCCCTCCATCTCAGTGTAATTGCACCCCTGGCTCTTTTTCACACAGGCCAGATTTATCCTAGCTGTAAGTCTCACCAATGCAGCACCTTCCATAAGTCCCTCTCACTCCACTGACATGGCACGCTCCGCGACCAGTGTGTCTGTGGCAGTCCACTGTGGGGGATATATCTCACTTCCTACACAGATAAAGACACACACATACACAACCACCTCCGTGGTTTCTTTAAATAGCTACTAAATTAATATGTGTCTGGTGCATGTATGGTGGATATTGTGTGTACTGTATAAGAGAAGGTCAGACATGTGTGGATGCTTTGGGACATTTCGGGAAATAGAGGTATGGACATAATACTTTAATACTGGCTTTATTGGCTTTACTGTGAAGGATTTAAGCCTGTAGTCTGGACAGAGGTTCGCTGTTACTTAGGATGAATCAGTAGCTGGGGTTTGCAGATGTGCGTTCTATGTACGAGGGGTGTGCTGGTCCCTGCAGTGTGTCTGTTTACTCTGCTGTTCTCTTCGATACTTAAGGGAAATGATGAAGAGTGCTGTCTGGCAGAGCACTGTCATGCCTCAGTTAGCACTCTGGGAACCCAACAGCTACTGCACTGCAGTAGACCCACTGACAGGCATTGCACACTTGTTGTGAATTCTCTTATTTGAGCATTAGTGTCTGACTTTGTTTAAGTTGTTCTGAGTTGTCTTTGTTATGTCATTTGTGGCCATGCTAGTAGCTTAGAGAGTTAATGTCTTTGGTCCAGATTGAACATTTTCGATGAACAAAAACAGGTGTGTTCCCAGTGCGCTGCAAAAACAGCCCCCATCTGCCTAGGCATGGGCTCTACCCGATCTGCAAAAAACCATTAAGCTAGGTGACACGTGATGTATTAAACTGAAGTGCCACACTAAACATGCCTTCTTCTTTTGCTCCAAAGTTCAGCTGTTGCGCTCAGTGTCCATTGTCGGCAATTTGGATGGTTTACTTGGGTTAACACGGGTACTCTGATTGGTCTGAAGATGCACAGCATCATTCATAGCAGCTTGTTCATTATAACACCGTCTTTATATGTGCGCTGTAACGAGATAATCATCTTGGCTATTTGCTTGTGTAAATGATCATTATGTTTTGTCTGATTGGTGTATCTCAAGGAGTAGAATTACTATGAAGGTTTGTAAAGACATTTAAGGCCCCGACAGAGCATGAATGTCTTAGGATTTGGTGACTCTCCTCATCACGGAGCACCATAAGCTGATCAGAGGTTCTAATCTCATCGTAATTTATCAATTACTGTATATGTGGTTTTTTGTAACCTGCCTCAAAATTTAGACATAATGACCAATGGGTGTGAGAGGAAGTATGCTCTGATTTGGTGACACTGGTGATACCAGCTTTTCCTCTACTGCTATCAGATTCACATTCTTACTTTTCTGTGGATTATCTTAAATATCTGAAGCAAAAATGATGTTTCATGCTGACTTTTACCACTGCCATTATGCCTAAGTGTTCAGAGCAGCCTCACGCATTCAGTGAAACCTCTTAGTCTTGTTTTGATTTAAGGCTTACATTTGGGCCTCGGATGATAACATAAATCCAGACTTATACAAGGTTTTAGAATAGCCCATCTTTCCGTCTCGGTGACTTTTTTTTGCTAGAAAACCGCACTACTGAGGTCTACGACTTTATAAAAATTTACAGTATATCATCAGTCTGAATTCCTCTTGAGGTGAAACTACCTTGCATTATGCCATTAGAGTAGTCCATTCACACATTTTTTTCCCCTGTTGGTTTTATAGTTTATTTTGCTTTCTGACAGAACTACTTTAGAGCTCCAGTGCACCTAATTTATATAGTCAGTGACATGGCATTCATACATTTTCCATCCGAGTCTGTACCAATATTCCAAACTGATTCCAATGCTGCTGAACAGAAACCTGTGATACAGAGAAAGTACTGGCAGCTAGACCAAGGCAGTGTGAGAAAATGAGTGTTCCATTATTTATGCTCCCCTCACTAACTTTATGATGCCGTTAGGTGGTCATGCTGTTGTCCTCTGTCTCCTTTTATTAGCTGTGGTGCACTGCTGCATTTTAATGGATACGTCAAAGAATGAAGTTTCCTTTGGCGATGTAGCAAAGAGCCTGTTTCTCAGGATCGGTGAAACAAAAAAATAGATGGTGCACATCATAAGATAAGTGCACACTTTTAATGAGTTGGTTTGTCGGCCTGCCAGAGTCCAGTACTGAATTTGTATCTTTTTACCAACTAAGCACTTTTTTACCTGCATTGGTCTGAAGGAGTAGCGGCCTGAAATTTAGTGGCATCGACTAACTATAGTGATTTTACAATAGCTGCGCTCTTTTTATTTTATTTCAATATCCAATCTCCTCAGAAACTCAGTTCGTTTTATGAGCTATCTGTTTATCTTGTGAAAAATTTGTATAGTTTCCTTCTCCCTTATCTTTTCATTCAAACAAAAACGATGTCATACGATACGACCTGAGCAAAAACTACTAGCCACGGGGTACTCGTTAAATCCAACTGATTCTCTACAACCATTCAATGTTCAATCAATCTGCTATGTCTGATATGGCACATGTGAAAATGCACAAGTCGTCATCCTGGCCTTACTCATGGCTTACAAGCCAGCTCTTGATATTTAAATGGGATTATAGTGATCTCATGCTCCAAACCCTTCAGCTTATTTTGCTAATATGTTTGAGTCAAAGTGTAAAAGAACACAAACCTTTGCAGCAGCAGCAACAGTGACTGTTCGCCTCTGCTCCAATTCAAACATCAATACTGAATGTGTCTTAATCCTTGCTGTCTAAACCATGCCCATGGGCGGATCTTATATTAATGTCTCTAGTTCTGAACAGGTGCTGAGCATAAGTCATTAAAAATAGATTAACTTCAAAAAGGTAAAGAAAAAAAAGAAGAAGAAAGAATATTTCTCTGTGGCCAGTGTAGTTTTATCTCATGCTAGGTAATGATAGTGCTGATCATGAGGGTGCTAGAATGCTCTCTGGATGTCTAAATGCCACGACTGGGAAGTGTTGACTCCGACGAAATGCCATGGCTATCCAGTGACACTGTGAATGGTGTCATCTTCTACTTTTTTCAAGATCCTCTTATTCTTTTTTAACACAAAGGTCAAAGATGGAACAGAAGAAAAGAAGGATAATATAAATCGTCGTGAGATTTCCTAATAAGACTACACTGGCTAATGTCTCTGTGCGTATTTATATTCTTCTGCGCCTTTTTGTCCCCAGAAAATGGGGCCTGGTATAGAAATTAAATGCTGTGTATCAAACGTCAGAGACTGCAGCTGCAGCGAGGCTATTCCTCGTGTGAATCGCTACAAGTGCTTAACTGTCCATTCATCGATCCGTTTAGTCCAGGTTGTAGGGGCAGCTGTCTATGCAGAGATGCTCAGGCCTCCTTCTCTCTGGCCAGCTTCTCTAGCTCTTGAACTGGAACACCGAGGTGTTCCTAAGCCAGCTCAGAGATGTAATCTCTTCAGCGATTCCTGGGTCTGCCCCGAGGGTCTCCTCTTGGTAGGGCATGCCCGAAACACCTCACCCAGGAGGCATTCTTGTTAGATGTCTGTCCTGCCTTGACTGGCTCCTTTCTGTGTGAAGGAGAAGTGGCTTTACTTTCACCTCCTTCTGTATTACCGAGCTTCTCACCCCATCTCTAAGGCTGGACCCAGAAACACTACAAAATAAGCTCATTTCCACCACTTATTCATCCACACTATTATTCTTTCAGCCCCTACAAACATCTTTACCGCTAGTGAGGGCAGGAACGACCAATAGAAGGGGAAGTTTCTTTTCTTGCTGAGCTGTATCTTCAACACACCACACCAGTATAGCATCCTCATCACTGCAGACACCAATCTGTCTGTCAATCCCCCACTCCTCTCTCCCCTCGGTCGTGAACAAGACCTCAAGATACCTGATCTCATCCACTTGGGGAAGCAACTCTTCACGCAACTCAAAATGGGCATTTTACACATTTCCAACTGAGAACCTTGTCCAGAGATTTGGAGGTGATAATTCTCCCGCCTGCTGCTTCACACTGGGCCCCAGACTGGTGGTCACAGCTTGATGAAGCTAGACTCACTAGTACTAAAGTGAATGCAGATCTGATAAACAGGTGTTTATCAGATCATTAAAATGCTCGCTGCACAACTCCACTCAAATGGTATGTTTTCACAAATTTGGTCAGATTTAAAGGATTAAGTTGTTTGATAATGATAATAATATCGATTTGCATAACACTTTGAAAACATAGTTTCAAAATGCTGTATAACAATGGTCCCTAACCTTTTTTGCGCCACGGACCAGTTTATGTCCGACAAAATTGTCACCGACCGGCCTTTAAGGTGTCGCGGATAAATACAACAAAATAAAAACAGTACCGGTACCCAAAAAGGCAAATTCATAACACACGGGAAAAGACACAGGGAAACTGAGTTAACGATAAATAAAATGAATATTAACGATAAAAATTCAATAAAAACCATGAAAACGATACATTTCACACCTGAACCTCAACTCTCGCGGCCCGGTACCAAACAACTCACGGACCGGCACCGGTCCATGGCCCGGAGGTTGGGGACCACTGCTGTATAAAATACAATGAAAATAGATCAAAATTAAAAATTAAAAAGACAACTACAAAAAGTAAAAATAGCAACAACACCAAATAAAAACAAATAGTAAATCCTGGCAATTTATTGCCTTCAGTAGGGGGGGGGGGATGATCCATTCATCTCCACAATTTCCATCTTTTTTCCCTTTTCCTCTCTCATACTGTCCTATACTAAGCTGCAGACCCCACAATGTAAAATATCAGTAATCACTAAATGTGTGTCCTTTTAGCTTCTGGAGAAAGATAAAGTCTTTATTTCGTTACGATGCTTAGTAGCCATCAATCAGTCAACTGTTTGTCACTTTGCGCTTTACAATAGGCAGGTGACGGTAATCTTGGAACAATTGACATTTACTAGCATTTATATTTAAATACTTTTAAAAATATTTTTCTAACTCTCCCAGCAGTCTTTAGTGAAACAGCTTGTATTCTATAGCCACACCATCACCATCAGAGGTTTACAGCTGGTTGCAGACACTTATTCACGATGATGGCAAGTCAAGGACTGTTTACTACTTCAAGCTACTTTTCTCCCTCCATCGAGTCCAACCTTTGAAAGCAGTCATTGTTTTGCTTGAACTCTTGTATTGCCTCACATCACAGGGGCTAAAAAAATAGTAGCACACAAATAAATAGCTCTACATGCAGAGGAGTACATGTGCAAACACTCCCACATGTGGTAAGATTGCGTTTGAAGTAGGACTTCAATTGGACACCCATGAACAGTGTGGAACTCGATATCCCACACAGCACATCCTTGCTCCCTCAGATCAGCGTTCAACCATTTTCCCATGTGGCTAAAGCTTGGAAAGGATACAGTACAATGATGTTTCTAAGCAGAACGGGGCAAAGCAAACTGCTTGGATGTCTCAACAGTAAGGTTTCTGAGAGTTAAACATGCTTATTCCCTCAGTAGTATAATATCATGATATGGTCTCTTGATTCTCTGATTATATGTTATAAACCAGAAACAAAGATAGCTGAGGTATCGGAGTTGACTATAGCGGTGCATACGTAAGGTCATGTTTTCACAAAGTGAGGCACATTGATTGTTTTCTTTTTATTTTACTTAGATTTTTAACTTAACTAGTCCCTGTGGAAATGTTTATCCAGCGCCCGAAATGAGTGAATTTCCTTTAAATTATACACACAATATGTGTGCCAGTGTGCACATGTTTTTTAAAAAAAGGATAGGGAGATTTTCACTGTTACCACTAGACTCTATTACAACTTATTATCTACAGCTGCAAAGCAATTAGTAACTGGCCCACTTCACGTATGGCCCTGTATGCTACAGATGTTGCTGAAGATGAAGATGAAGAGTGGTAATCTACTGTAGGCCTTCAGCTATGTTTTGCCTCTAACTCCCATAGTTAGAGATCTGTGATGAACGAAATTGGCAGACGGCAAACAGAAGGATTTAGTTTCAGGCTCCAGCCACACATATACTGTAACTTTGTAAAACAGGGATTTCAGTCTTTCATTTAAAAAAACAAAACAAAAAAAAAAGCACATGCAGATGTAATTTTTTTTTTTAATTCAAGTTCAAGTTTTATTATCTTCACACAAATGTAACAATGACATATCACTACCAGCAATGAAATTCTTAGGCTAAGAGCCCCGTTACCTCCATCAGGCGCTATCAATAGCATACCAAAGTAACAGGGGGTGATCTAGCCCTAAACATATATAAATGCTGGCCAATGACAAGCCCACAAAGATTACATCCAAAAAGGGGATAAAGGCGAAATTACAAGAGAAAATACTCATTTTCATTAATATAAATCCACTTTCTGAAAGGGTGGTTTTCAAGAGCTCCTTTTTCAGTAACCTAAAATGCAGTATGTGTATGGACAGAAGACCAAAGCATATAGAAACAGGTATGATACCCATGCATGTGTGGATATGGTGTTTGGTTGCTCTTAACTCTCTTGTGCTGTTGCTTTATAAAATAAAAATGTGAGTGGGTAAAAAAAAAAATTATATTTCCGCTTGTTGAACAAGAAGTTTGTTAAAACTCGCTGGTTTGCTTTTAAAAAATAAAGAATTTGATGGAGAATGTTCTTAACTGTAAAACGTTATCTTTTAGTCATGACTGGTCAGTATGGAAAGTGGCAAATGACTTTCAAATAATTTTAGTAATATTTTTTTTATATGAGTCAATATTGAGATATATCTGTCAAGCTTAAATGTTCCTTTTTACTCCCAAGTGAGAAAATAATTAGTTAGTTCAATTGAAATATTTTTCATTTTCTGTCAGAAGCTGAACATAATACAGTAAATGTACTGCAACATGTACAACTGTATTTTAACATGGATATTTGAAAACTGACAAGTGAAGTGAAAAAACAGTGATTATCTCTTCATCATGGCACCTGTTAGTGGGTGGGATATATTAGGTAGCATATGGACATTTTGGGCTCACAGTTGATGTATTAGAAGCAGGAAAAATTGGCAACCAAAAAAATTGAGTTTGACAAGGGCCAAATTGTGGCTACTTGACAACTGGGTTAGAGCACCTACAAAGCCGCACCACTTCTTAGGTGTGTCCATTCTACAGTAGTCAGTATCAGTACAGTGGTGAACCAGCAACTGGGTCATGGGTGGCAAAGGCTCATTGATGCATGCTTTCTTGCATACATGCTTGCCTTCCTTTTGGCCTGTTTGTGTGGCAGGTCTCATCTGCAAGCAGTGGAGAGTCGGTGTGGCTTGTTTCCAATCACCGACACTGGCAACACCTGAGCCTGGTGTGCCAGTGCTCTGTAAAATCCCTCAGTTCCTGTGTGGCTTTGCTTCCTGGGACACACCTCCTAGGACTTTGGTTTAGGTTTTGCACTAAACAACATTACATATACATATTGCATAATTGTTGCTAAAGCCCCAGACCTATAAAAGCAAACCAGTATCACAGCAAAATGTGTAATAGACATGCCAGTCTACCGTGTCTCATTCACGCTTTACCTGTGTGAAATGTACACACAAGCAGAAACTGGATTTCTGCTAGCAGAAGTTGCAATACCAGCAGGGGGAGATAATATATTTAAAGCCAAGAAGTTGGTATAGTGATCAAAAACATGCAAAGTACATTCCAGGACAATAATTGTGAGCAGTTTTATATCTTCATAGGCTTATTGCTCATTGTACCTAGGATAAAGTGTAGTTTTCTAGTCACTCTCAGACACAACATTTTGAACTGTGTTTTAAATTGGGGCATTTGCACTGGGAGGGTAAAACACTGGCAAATTAAATTCCCTTTCAGTTGTCCCTGGTATTATGAAAATCAATTTGTAATATAAAAAGATTTATTTCACAACACTTAAATTAAGTTGTGTGATTTGTGGTTATTTAATTTTATGATATTTTTGCTGTTTTTCAGCTCTGTTACATCTATTTTGAAAATACGAGCTTGTTAAACTGTTTTTCTCTGTGTTTCTATTCATCAGCAGGCTGGCTTATTGATCTGATTGAGTGCCATTTCATTATAATTGTTGGATTTATAACTGTGACAGTTATTTGATGTATGAGTCATTAGCTTATTGGTAGCTCAGTAAATGTTTGTTGTATCAGCAGTATAATATTTGAATTTAGCAGTTAAAGCCTAAGTCATAAGTGCTGAGCATTGCCAACATGATGTCACTCATTGGTTTCTGGGCTAATGTTTTCAGCTGTTGTATTTTCTTTGGAAGCCAAATATCTCAAGTGAGAGATGGTTCTTACAGAGGAGAGACACTATGTTTTTTATATGTTATCAAATTCTCAATCACAGTGTACCCATGTCGTAAATAATATCCTGCTATATATATGATGTCTTTCACTCTGAATAGAACCAGAACTCACAAATAAAATTAGGCAAAAATGTCTAAGTAGGACCTTTGCTCATGGACTTTCCCCCTCTTGGTTGCCATTGGACATGTTGTTTTAAGGGATTTCTGTATGCTTTAAAAAAAATCTATTCATGTTTATCAAAATTAAAAAAAGAATTCTGATGGCTTCTGTTGTCAGCACGGTGGTCGAGATTAACAAAAGAATGCATGTTTGCATGTGAGCAGAAGGCCGTCTGTGTGCGAGCATATGCACATGCTTGTGATAGAGGCAGGGACAGAGAGGCAGTGTGTGATGCAGGTCATTGAAATGTAGGCAAGTGTTTAGCCAGATGCTGCAGAAATCAATCATAGTGTAACAGATGGCAAGATCACTACAAGCATGATTCTCTCACCTCTGTGTGCTGCACTACCCCATGGGATATTCACGACGCCTGTCTTCTATAATGAGTGTAGCCTATAGTACTCAAACGTGATGTTTGAAGAGGTTTTCACACCTAGAAATTAGATTTTTGTTTTGGTATGTCGAGGTCTGAAGGAAATACTAAAGCATTCAGAAGTTTGGCTTAAAGTGGGGCATAAAAGAATCAAATCAAGCTGCAAAATCGAATCATACCGTGGTGTACACCAGCGCATTCATAGTGTCTTCAGAGGAGCCATTGTCTTGCTTAAGGTTGCCATGGTCACGTTTTAGGGCCTGAATGTATGCTGAGTTGGATTTTGGTAAACTTGGTCTCCAGGTATTGTGCTTGGTGTTCAAATAATAGAATCGTCACCCCTTTGTGTTTTTTTATGAGTAGCACAGGCAAATTCCTGCCTATTTTTTATTATTAGAAGTGTGGTTAATAAAATTCGATTAATGTTTTAGCATTTGTCATCACAAGGTTTTTTCATTTTTCTTTTTGGTAAATGTTACGGATGTGTTAAATCCTTGTGAAAAAAAAAAGATGTGGTATATTCATAAAATGCTGCAGCTGCTTTTTTTTCTTTCTTTCTTTTTTATAGCTGGATGAAAAAATATTCTCAGGGTTGCCTTTTCCCAGCAGCTCACTGATTTTCATATTGACTCAATCTGTAACTGAGCCAAGATTGCGTCTGGTTTCCCTCCTCTGTGCAAACCTTTGCTTAAATTGATCATTTTCCATTCTAACACAGACAGTTGCACCGATGTATTCTCAGAAATACACAAAGCTGTTTCTCTCTGTAGCTCGCTCTGTCTCTGTCACACAAATGCTTTCACGTGAGCTTTTAGGGGTTATTGTAGGATGTGAGCAACAGTAAGGGCTGTTAAAGAGGCCAGCTGGCAGACATTTAGATCTCATTATCTGAGCTCTTTGGCCCTTTCTTGGAACAGATTTTGCTTTTGTCAGAATAACTAATAAATGTTATCTGCGCATTGAATACCAGTAATCACCCTCATACTATGACCAGTAGGTTTCCTACTGTTATTTACTAGGGTTCATCTGTTCTGATCATTGCTAATCATACAGTAGAGTAACCCAGGATCTGTAACGTTTTTTGATGAACTCCGTTGATGACCCTACTAACCTAGAAAACAAAGCTTCCTAATACTTGATTAACGACTCACCTAAGAGGCCATCGGAAGCCCTGGGAGATATTTTTGGGTGGATTTAGGGTTGTTCTGTTCTGCAGTCTTGGCCTCAAAGAAATCTCCCAGGCTGGTAGTTTGAATAAACTGACTCCAGATGTTAAACTCCCTGTCTGCATCATTTTATTTTCATTTATTTATTTGTTTTTTGAGATCACCACCATTTTAAAAAGAGTTATTTTAAGCAAAATAAGTAACTTTTTTCCTAAACCAAGGCAGGAACTTTTGAAAACTAATAAGGAACCATGTGAAGTTAAAGTAAAACACAAGTGCAACAGATGGCTCTCAAACGTGAGTGTGATTGTACACCAGCACAGACCCAGCCTCTCCTGATGCCTAAGGAAGGAGGAATCTGGTGACCAATTTAGTGCTATCATTACTATTATAGTAAGTCATAGAGACTAAGCCACTGCTTGTTTCTCTGCAGGTAGAGGAAGTGAGGATTTAGCCTGTGGCCCTAATGTCCTTGTTTCAACCTGGTCTTTTTGTCGATTAGTTAGAGAAACTGTTCAACATGTGCATGTTATTGTTGCGACGACATTAAACGAATGGCAACTAATTGACTTCAAGTGCTTCCATTTTTTTTTTTAGCAACCAGAAATAATGTGATAACAGCTTATGGTGGCTGTGTACTAGTAAGGGTGGGGTGATTACATCTGATAACGGTCAATCAGTTGACTGATAAAACATGATAAAACCAATGAATACACACAGCAAAATGTCTTGCCAGGAATAATGACCTAGCTTACTCATAATGACACATTGGATTGCCAAAAGCTGAATTTCTGTGTACTACCCAGGACCACATCCCACACGCGCTGATATCACTTCTTTTTTTTTTCTGGAGCGTCAACACTGTGCACCCAACTCGTGTTTTAGTCTATTGTCTTTTATAAGTGACAAAATCTCAGAGATCATAATTCACTTACACTTTAATACTTTGTTCTTCAGACAAAAGAGAGTGTCTTTTAGGGATCTGTTACTTGAAGTCACTCCACATTTTTTACTGCAGAGTGATATTTAATAACAGAGCTGAACATGCTGTGAATTCCCCCAGCACCTCCAATACTACAATGCTACTTCACAGTACCTCAGGGGGGAAAAGACACTGGTAGACAAGGCAGGTTCACCCCTAGAGAGTTTGGGAATAGGAGCAAAAACAGACAGGTATATGTGCATGCAAACACCCTGGTATACACACTGACAGGTACAGAGGCACAAACCCTGCCTTGGTAAACACTGTCTGCAGAGACAGAGTCAGGTTACGGTACAGATGCAAGTTTTTCACATGGCTACCTCCGACTGAAGAGTCACAGAGATTAAATCAGCAGCCTTACTTGTTCTCAATTAAAATGTTAAGCACAAAAAAAAGTTTCATGCTCCTGTCACACACGTGCTTTATAATATTTCTTCATTGCATGCTACTCAACCCACTCTTTGGTCTTAATTATGTAGAGAACTTGGAAATACACAAGGTCGATAGTGCAGAAAATAAAAGTACAAGTAGTTATAAGTCATATTGCAAAGGGGTTTCTGGTTTCATTAAAAAAAAAAAAATACATTGGTTTAGATTCCCTGAAGCATTGTCTAAGGACTTTCTGATTACAAAATTCAGTCCTGATCTTGTCATCCACATGTCTACAGACCCTCCAAAATGCTGTAGTCTAAATTCAGTTTTCATCTAATGTAACCAAGTGATTTCTGAGTGTTGACTGGCAGGCTTAATAAACCATTCCAGTTAACTTTATTTCTCTGTGTGTTGAAGTCATTAGATGTAATTTATATCATGTTGCCAAACACTGTGAGCATTAAGCTCCAGCAAATCTGAAGGTTACTTAGCCCACACTGCAATCGCTCATTACAAAGTGACCGCTCGTGTCTGCCTGCAACCTCGAGAAAAAGAAGCCGCGCCAGCATTTGCTTTTGGTTTCATGGGACCTGCATGCAGACATGCCACGGGGAGACTTCTGTTTGGCAACGAACCCCACCAAGGTCACACCAGGAAACAAAATATCCACTAACTGGCAATTGTTTTAATCAACAAAACACTTACATTTGAAGTGTTTTGTGGGTTACCACTCCAGTAAATGGTACTGCAGGGGAAAAGGTCTTTACGGTAACTGCCAGTGAAATGTGTAGTCATGAATATCTGTAAATACATGTTAATAAATCATGTATTTACAGTATACTAAATTTAATACACAAGTCACCTATTAGTTTTGAGCAAGGTCCCACTTAAAAAAAGACAAAATAATAATTTTATAGCATTTATCATATTTATTGTATTTCATATTAGGATGCACTGAAACCACAGAACCATAATTTATTTTCCAAATATCTGATATGGAAAATACAGACAAACTAAGCATTATGTGAGTAACAACTGAAGTTGCTTGATTAGTCGAGCTGACAGTGTAGAGCCAGCTACCTATATTCCAGTCTACAGAGTACTTAACAGCAGCAAGCAGCTTAATGCTGAAGTTCAGTGACACCACCAAATAATGCTCATTAAAGTGCATCATAAGCTAATCTGGTAATCTTTCCCAGTACTAAAAGTTTCCTCCCACATTATGTCATCGTAGTGAAAAAGTGTTACAAGAAGCATATGGCAACATGTGGAGTTTACATATTTGCAAGAGCCCCTCGAGTTCTGTCAAGGTCAAGTGAGCCGAAAAGTGCACTTCCAAAACCAGATCAGATCTCTGTTTAAGGTATCTCAACTAGGGAAATAGAAAAGGGATCTATGGATTTTATAGATGAAAAAAATTGCATTCTGATACATTGTGCTGTCCTCAACAAAGACTAAAAACCTCTCACAGGTTTTCAGAAGAAGGAATATACAGAATCACAAAACTGGGGAAGGTTACAAAAGGATTTCAAAAGGCTTGGGTGTTCAGATAAATCGTCTACCACCAAAGAAAATTCAGGACTGCTGCTGCTGCTCTCCCTCGGAGTGGGTGCCCTGTACAGATCAAACTGTGTCCAATTCTGAAAGAGTTGGATAAAAAGAAATCAACAACAAAACACCTGCGCAAATTTCTACAACTTGCTAAAACCTTTATTCAAGTGTCCCCGCTATAAGAAAAACACTGAAACAGAGTGAATATTCCTTGTGTGGCAAGGTTCTCTGGATCGATGAAACCAAAGTTGAACACTGTGCAGAAATACGCTACAATATGTTTGGAGCCAAAATGCATTGCACACCAACATCAAAACCTCCAATCTGTGAAGGTTGGTGGTAAGGGCGTTATGTTTTGGGCTTTCTCTTTATCTCAGGGCCTGGATATCATACAATCTTTGATATAAAAATACATTAAATATTGTATCAAGAAATGTTACAGGAGTATGACAGGGCAGCAGACCATGGCCTTAGGTTAGATTGTGCAATTCTGTTTCAGCAAAACAAAGTTGTTTAAAAAAGATGAACATTCATGTTCTTCAGTGGCCAGGTCAGAGTCCTGAATTGGGAAACTGTGGCATGACTAGAATAAGCCTGTTCAACCAAGACAACCCACATATATAAACAGCAACAGTTTAATAGGTCATAAGAAAAATACTTTTGTTTCATAACTGGCTGCAGAAAATGTCTGATGGATGTCGCTGTTAAGGGATTTTCTGCAGTCGACTAAATTCGTGTGCTTTTTCCAGCCTCGTGCGCGTGTTTGATAAATGTGTTCAATAAAGACGTGAAAAGTGCAACTTTTTTGTTTAGTCATATTTTATTAATCTTTAATTGTTACTTGGATAAAGTTCAAGCCACATTTTGTGAGTAATCTTTGCAGAAAACCTGACAATATCGCAAAGTTCACACAGTTTCGTTGCAACTGCGCTGTATTTATTATATGGCCTTGCTTTTAACAGATACAATAAAGAAAAAACACTTGTTAAAGAATCGACAGCCAAGCCAGGGCATGTGTAAATCTGTAGAAACAACAGTACTTTAAAGTGAATGGTAATGTCAGCATTTTAGAAGACTTACTTTTTTGTTTTAGCAGTAAATACAAAGCACAAAGAATGCTGTTGCACTGAGAGTCTTGGTTAAAAAGCACCAAATTAAAATGCTGACCTTATAAGCGGATCAATAACGTTTAGATTGTACAATAAAAGTTCAATTGAACTATTTAACTCCCCATTTTGTTAGCTGAAATTTTAAAAAGTGCTGATAATGACATATCTATTAATCTTTTTAGAAAGAAATTTGCTAGGTTACAAGGTTCAAATTGTGAACAAGTAAAGTAACATTTTTTAGGAGTTTTTTTCTTTTTTTTAGCATCAGTTGAACATCTGTTGGATATTGTTTCAGAAAATACAATTTTGAAAATGAAACCCTATTAAACGAATCAACATTAAATTCGTTTCCTTACCAACAAAAGCGACCACAATGAAGTCAAAGCATAAATAGTGACATAGCCAGAGATAAGGGCGAGCACTTAGTGTTGGGTGCTGTGAGGAGGTGTTGAAACAAGGCTGAAAGAAGTAGAGACAGAAAGCTGCAGTGTGTAGGTGGCACCCACGCAGCTCAACTTGGCTTAGCCGGCCCAGCATTAGCTAGCAGGCTAGAGCCTGAGTCTGAAATCTCTTAGGAAGGGACAGATCAAAGACGGGGCAAGGGGCCACGGTACAGCTTACACACTTTCTGAAGAGGCAGCACACATGTACATGTATGCGTGCAAACACAAAGAAACACCGAAAGCACTTGCTGCCTTAGCTATTGATTGCTATTGATTGCTTTCTATGTCTCTTTTCTTCTTCTCCAATTTTCAGTCCACACAATAAAGGCCTGTCTTCTCTGGCAAAGCGTTTAGTAGTTGGAAAATGCAGCTCCAGCCTGGAGCCAAAAACTGTGCACAATAAGCAGCAGGATACAGTATACAGCTTGTTTTTCCTTTTTTTTTTTTAACCGAGCCATGTTGTATAGAGAAGTATTGTTTTTTTGCAAACTGCAGTTCTTTTGGTTGGATGGCCAGACTCCCCACTTGCATTATTAGGAAAGACAGCTGCTACACAGGCATTTTTCTACTCATGGAGAAAAAACTACCTTTGGTTCCACCTGAAAAGTATATGAGAGGGGGCAACGGCATAGCTCCAGCAATGCTAGTTTCATGCTTCAAGGCATCCTATGTCTTCGGGAACCACCAAATGTATCCGATGCATCTTTCACCTTTTAATAGGACGCAGAGTCTTTAAATTGACGGGTTTATATCAAACACATTAAACCTAGAAGATGACAACCAATAAGTACCCAAACAGATGACTCTACTTTGTTTTGGCCTCACTGAACTTAATGGGTATGATTCTAACTGTGTCATTTGCATGAACAACGGGATCATCATTTGCTTCTTTGTGCTTATAAATATTGATTGCTTAATTTGTTCATGGTATTATGAACCTGCTTTGTACAGTCTGTTGCCAATGTGTTTGTTTTTAATTTGCTGCATGCTAAATTGTACAGTTTGACAACTGGGTTTAAGACTGAGGACCATAGATCCCAGTGAAATCATTAGGCAATTTTAGAGGTTTATGTATTGGTTTGCAGCCTGTACATACATTTAGTATCCTATTACTTAGTGTGTGTGGAGGCTGGAAACTAACACGCATTCATCTCTAACAGAGACAATGTGGGGTTCTAATTTTGTGTTTGTGTAAGCACCTGCCCACCTGGAGGGTGTGTGTCATACATAATAAGGCAGTATGCCTGCTTCATGACCCTGCCTGTCTCCTCATCTCCTCTAAACCTTGACAAACATTAGGTTGACAGGTAGTGGCAAAACATGTCAAATCCAATGATTAATATTTTTTCTCCTCGTCTTTCTCTCTCAGTCCATTTTGCCTGTAATTATTCTCTATCTTGTGTCAGACTGGCATGTGTGTCTGTTTGTGTACAGCGTGCGGGTGGGTTTGAGTCCTGTCACTTAACAAGTCTATAGGGTTCTTCAAAATGTCAGTCGGTCAAATATGATTGGTGTGTCACAGGATGGGACGGACGTTTAAAGGGAGAATGCCTGTTTGCTTTGAGAAAAAGGGCACACGGACACATCATTCACACCCACTTCAGAGCCACGTTCGGCAAAGGATACAATGACATTTGGATGTCCTAAATGGAAAAACGATCGCTCGTTTCAGGGACTATTGCGTTGGAAAATTCTGTCTCTGCACTAAAAGGGAAAAAGCATGGATTGAGAATGGTTCTTTTTTCTGCTGATAGAACAAACATATATTTAATATGAGTAGTTAATGAGTAATTAATATGAGGTTTGTGATGTTAGCATTAATGTAAAAAAAATACTTCTAGAATCTAGTTATGCTAGTATTTTTAATATTAAACATCATAAAAATGGTATTTCTGTCATTTTTTATAACATACAATATTTTTACACTCTTGAAGAATCATATGAATTATCCCATTGTAAGTTCATCTTTGAAGGCTTGGACTGTTTTGTCACCTGCTTGTTAAATTTATTAATCTAATTCATCTAAAAAATTGCTCACCATAAAGAAACATTTTCAAGATTCTTTTATATTTCTTTTTATTCATGTAAATACTTTACATTCACATTGTAGTTACACAACATAACCCAATGAATTAGCATGAGCAGTTGCCTAGCAACTACTTTTTGCTTTCCAGTGTTTCCCTGAGAAAATAGTGTAACCTCCAATTACTTCAATGCTCGCCTTTTACCAATAGCATCTTCATGCTATATATGAATACTTTTTTGTAGGGTGGGCTATATAACTAAGATACATGTGCCCTTTTATTATTCTGAAAAAGAAAAAAAATGCAAATCAGGGCAGTTTAAAATGCCTTGGCATTTAAGGCTGCAGCACAGCATAAATGGAGAAGCGCAAGAGAATCAATTACTTGTGCTGCAAAGCCACAGAAAATCTTTCTGATTTGCTTAGTCTTCCTTCAATTCTAAATCTTTAGACAAAACAACTCATAGTCTGAATGCCAGCCCTGTTTTTGAAAGCATGTTAAAGAGCAACCGAAAGACAGTCATGACTTGGTGAGTGTATAAAAATGGGCTTTTATTCCAGGCTTATTTTAAATGTTTCTTATCTGAGGCTAGATGCCATTTTCTACCTCTTATTGCAACTTGTAGAAGTACTAAAAAGTTCATATGAATAACTTTTTTCACTCCTAGTGAATTCTTTGAGTTCTGTTCTGTGCTCTTTTTGGCCTGCTGGTCTGCTCTCTTCTCCTGTCCCTAACCCTAAGAGTGCATGGCTCTGCTGAAGGTTTCTTCCTGTTAAAAGGGAGTTTTTCCTTCTCACTGTTGCCATTTGCTTGTTTATTGGGTTTTCTCTCTAATATTGGAGGGTTTTTACCTTACACAATAAAGTGCACTAAGGCAGCTGCTGCAAGTTGGTACTGTATAAATAAAAATGAGCATAACTAAATCAAATAATGTTGAGCTCATGCACAATTCTTTGATTGTTCAAAGCATTTTATGAACTCAAAAGACTGTGCAAGACACTGTGCAAATTATGCA
>VUQR01017137.1:0-12374 GCA_015108515.1 Hemichromis elongatus
CCTGTAACAAGGTAGAAGTCGCAATCAGTTTTTGACAGTAACTTTATATATTCTTTAATTATCCAGTTTAAAAAAATCTCACTGACATTAAAAATGTATTTTTTAAAGAGTAATCTGGCCAAGAGGACAGCAGAAATTTGAAAAAATACAACAATAGTTCTGTAAGCATATTTTAAGTGGACAAAAGGGACTGGACTGTTTATAATGTAGGTACAATAACACAGAGTTATAAAGATACTTGCGAAACAGGTAATTTTTACATTTTATATATAACCCCTTTGTAATTCCTATTTATCAAAGTTTATTTACCAACATACGTAAAGATATTACACATAAAAACACATGGAAACATTAGAAATCAGTTTTTGGCAGGCGATCACTTTTTGGCACAACACAATGTCTCAGTGTAAACATTTGTTTTCAGTGTTATCTTTTAATGAATGTGAAAAAGGTGATCAAATCATTGAATCGTGTGAAAAGCTTTATCAGGAAACACACACACACACACGGGTTTTTTGTTGTTGTTTTCTTTACGTATGGTACGTACGCTGAAACGTCAAGGACTCTAAATCGATGACCGAGTGGCTCAACGGTGCCTCCCATCGGACTTCATCCTTCACAATGGCAGACAAACAAAATGCTCAGAAGAGGTAATGTGTAAATTATTGTCTAGATGACGTTTAGCGCCGTAGATAAGCATAAAATCTATTTAAATAAATAAGAGAAGTAAAGAACAATTGGCTACAGCGAACTGAAGATGCTGATGTGACAAGTTAAGACAGTTCAATGAAGTAGCTAGCTAGCAGCGTTAGCTAGCATGTAGAAAAACATTTCTCGTTTCTGTTGCAGTGTTAAGATAGCAGCTGGAGCCGTGGTTTGTGTTGAAAGCGAAATCCGAGGAGATGTTACCATAGGTAAGACTATGCCCAGTAATCGGAACAGAGTTCAGAAAACTTACTTTTCTTTCACAGCAGGTCAGTCTCAAGGCAGTAGTTGAATGGCTGTCACTTGCTGCACCTCTGTTTCTCCAGGCGCTAGGACCGTGGTCCACCCAAAAGCTCGCATCATTGCTGAGGCAGGACCCATTGTCATCGGAGAAGGCAACTTGATTGAAGAGCAAGCTCTGATCATTAACAGGTTATCTAAGGCCTTGGTGTACCATGTTTTCCACTAGGTTAACCATCGTTCAGCATCTATGGTGATCGGTCACTGTTACACGAGAGCTTGTGTGATCTTCCCCACAGTTACCCAGAAAATATCACACCCGATTCTGAGGTCGAACCAAAGACAATGACCATTGGTATCAACAACGTGTTTGAAGTTGGCTGTGGTATCCTTTTGTCTAATCTTACCAGTCCTGCTTCATATATAATTTTTAAATTGTAACATAATAAATCTTTGTGACAAAATCATGTTTTGCCTCAACTGACATCAAACAGTATCACAAGCTTTAAAAATTGGAGACAACAATGTGATTGAATCTAAAGGTGGGATATTGCCTTCAATTTCTTTGGCTTTCAGTGAGTGTTCAGGTCTGTATAATTTTAATGAAGTCACGTTATTTAATATCTTCTTTTTTGTGTTGTTGTCTAGCTGATGTTGGCAGGAATGTAATCCTTACCAGTGGCTGTATAATTGGAGCCTTCTGTCAGGTCAACACCTGTGAGGTCATACCCGAGAACACAGTCATCTACGGATCTGGATGTATGAGGCGGGTGCAGACTGAGAGACCCCAGGTATTGAGATCTGTGACTGTAAAACGTTGTCGGAGTACACAAATAACCTAGATGTGGTATTAGCATTGCAAATTGCAAATTAAACCATTACATTTTGAGCTTAGAAGTTGACAAATCAAACTCTCTAGATGATGTTTTATTAGATAAACAGATTAATCCCCCCCCCTCCCCCTCCCAACTTGTATTTGGGGATCTATATAGAAAGCTTTTAATATTTTACAACTGAGCAGTTTGTACAAGTGCAAGAAAAATGCTACATTGGCCAAACTTGAATTTCACATGGCTTGGGCTCACATTTATGATGCAAGTAATTTAAGCATTTAAGTGTTAGGGCTGAGAAACACAGTAATACCCTGTGCAAAAGCTCAGCATCAACATGTCTAAAAATGTGAACAAATATTTCTCTCAGTTCTGTCACAATCACCAAGAAAACACTGAAGTGATATTTCATATTTAGATGTTTTTATGTAAGATTTTCATACATGCCCAAGTTTGTGTGCAGAGAAAACCTTTGTGCAATGTGCTCATCATCATGTCTGTTATCTCATTTCAGCCACAGACTCTTCAGCTTGACTTTCTGATGAAGATCTTGCCAAACTACCACCATTTGAAGAAAACCGTTAAAGCAAGCCATGCTGCTAGCTAAAATTCAGCTTTTTACTGTTTGAAATTGAAATGCAGAGAACATCAATGTTTAAAGAGATCCTGCTGGAAGAAAGCATGAATGTATATAGTCATGTACCTACCCTGTTTTTGCTCTTCAATTACTGATATTTTCTATTCTGATCTGCAATAGAAGATTAAGCTTCTCGCCTTTCTCTCGCTATGCTGATGTACCTTTTGTTTTTTTTACGATATACTTATAAGGTACACAAGTTGTACTGGATGTGCTCATTTCGATGGCAGTCACCAGTAATTTTATAATTAAGTTGTAGAAGGTATTTTTTGCCATTCTGATAAAGAATTTACACTAACAATAAATTAAACATTTTAAATATTTAGATGGGTTCAAATGTTGACTTTTTTAAACACATAATGTTGACACTTAAACTGGCAACGTATTAATCTAATCAAAGCAGTTTTGTGTAGCAGTGTAATTTATTTAAGGTAGTTCAAAAATTCGAATATTTTTAAACCACTACGTCACAGTGTTGCAAAGTCAAAAGAATTTAAATATTTTAAATTCCACAAAGATGAAGATATTTCATGCTAGATGAGTTTTCAGTGCGATGCGATACACTGCACAACACAAAGCCGTTTTTCTGCAATTATTACAAAAGCATAACCGTCGCAAACCATTCAAATTAAAACCTTCCATACACTGTACTAAATATATACAAACACAATATAAAAGAAAGCTACACAATTCAACCTTATTTACTTTACCGTAATGTTGTGGTTTCCCCTTTAATTGGTGAGGGCGCCGGCTGTCCTAATGATGCAAGTATTCATGTCCTTCACTGATTAATACTCAAGAAGATTCCACAACACAACAACTATTCACTCCATGTAACGTAAAACCAGAGATTGTTGAGAGGAATGCAAAGAAAAAAACAACTGCTAATTTCTTTGAAATTACATCCATCAGCAGTCTTTATGTTATAGTGAGTCTAGAATAACCATCTCCATCCATTTTTGCATTACACATTAGACTCAGTGACTTTATTTCACTTCTTTACAGGCACACCATCTGAGTAATCCTCCAGTACTCCAGCCAAATGGTTATTGTGCGTCTTGAAGTGTCTCTTCCTTTGTCCGGCTTGCTTCTTTCTCTTTTGAACTGGTAACTGTGATGATCACAGAAACATAATTCTCATTCATTTCCTCGAACAAGTACAAACATAAGAACTGAATATTAAAGCCTTTCTTATTCGTTTTCATTTAAGAGAATGTAAATCAAACAAATCACATATAAAAACAAAAAAAAGAGACACTGACCACTTTCTTTGGTCCTGTTTCTTGCATGGACGAAATGCCTTGTTTCTTCAGGTACTCTTCAATCTTGTCCTCGTCTATAGAGTCGACTGGAACACTCCTCCACAGCTTCTGAAATTCTGACATTAAAAGAAGTACGCTTAAAGAGCCGGGCACATAATCTTTACTAACCAAACAAGTCACAGGCCTGAATGAAACTGACAATATAGTTTCAGAAAACACTCCTGAGATATCTCTAATACAACAAACGTTTCATTTCACAGTTCAAGTAAAGTAGTCTGAGTCTTCGTCAAAGCCAAATTGGATTTCTCATTGCTCGTGCTCCACCTCTACAAATAGCACAGAAATTCAGCAAAAACATTATTGCTTAATTTTGCAACACACTGTATCCCCAACATGGCCCACATGTAACATCAGAGAACAGAAATTAGGTTCACGATGAATGTTGTGGTTTTAACACGTCAAAATGTATGATGACGACTTCTTTGACGTTGAGGGACTTTCTTTAATGTAATTCTAACCCTGAGATTGAAAGCTAACCCCGTGGAACATTATCCCACCAGTTTGAAGCCCTGAGAATTTCTGGACCTTGGTTGTTGGTCACTCAAGTGGTTAGCCAATGAGTGTGGGGTTTTATACCATGGATAATCCTCCATTTTGAAATACAGTTTGACCAAGACTTACAAAATATATTTTTTGATTTAATATGATTAAAATTTATTTGTAGTATGACTGAATCCATAAACAACAGGAAAATGTTCACAGAGGTTGAGCTGATTTCACATCGACCTCTATAACACTTTTTGCAACCACAGCTATCGCCATCCGGTGGCATTCAGTTAGAATGCAGGTTTTCAAACACTTCACTGACTTCATTTTTTAACTTGTAAGCTACATCCATTTTCTTTACTCCATGGTGAGAATTTCATACTTGTGAAAATTCCGAGATGAAATAAATGCAGAGTGAGGGCCAACGGGGCGTGCATAATAGTTTAGGTCAAAAACAGATGTGCAGAGAAAGAGGAAGCCATGTCACTGTACAATTTATGTATACTCCAATACCAATGTACCAACACTCACCTTCATCTACTGCAAACTGGCAATGCTTGTCATTGTAGAACAAGACTTTTTTCTTGTCCGGTCTTGTGACAAAGATGATCTGATCCCCCAAAGCCTATGAACAATCACACGAGAGATCGTTTCCATGCTTTAATTGTTTAGCTACCACAGTGTTCACTCATCACACGACAAGTGCACACACCTTACTAAAAACTGAATGATGTATAATACCTTGATGGCCTTGGCTGCATTTGGCAGCCCTTCCTCTACATCTTCTAGTAAAACTCCACCCAGGCCCAGCTGGTCGTGTTTATCCAGCAGCCTCAGTAGGGCTTTCTTGTCCTTCAGGTTGTATTTAGGCTTGAAGCCAAAGGTTCCATCCCGGACCTCAATTTTTGGATTGCTGACCAAGGCCTGAGATCGGCAGGTGAAAGTAAAGCATAAGATTATATATAACCCCTCCCAAAAAACCCCAAAACAAAATATAATAAAACATTACACCTTGCTTTGAAATATTCTTGAGAAGACTAAATAAATAGTACAGTAGCAAGCTTTTTTTTTATTCAGTAAATGTAGCCTTCCAGTGTAAACAGATGATTTAATGTTGTATGATGTATTCTCAGCTTAATTTCTCATCATTTACATCATAATACCTTCTTTCTTTTGCAACACACAGAATATGTTTGGATGAGATTAACTTAAAAATTAGCTTGAGGGGAAAAAACAAGTATTGTGTAGATTTAATATGAGACTGTTAAATGAAATCGCTCAGAAGAAACACAAGTGTCCTCAGTACTACTGACAATAAAAGATAGAGGTAGGGCACTGAAAATAGCAGGAAAGCACCTCATTTGTGAGCCACTGTTTCTGTTTCACGGTTATGTCAAGATGTTTGGTCTCATCAAGAATCTCATCTAGGGTCAGGAAGTGCGTGTCCCCATTCTGATGCCTTGTCTGATAGATAAGGACAGAAAAGCAGATTTCCATTAGGTAAACACACACAGTACTCATATTCTGCACCATCTACTGCGTTTTAGGCGAACATCTACAGTCATTTTATAGGATTTAGAACTGTGCATTCAACAGGTGGCACAAAAAAATGCACACATTTAACAGGAAAATCTGTCAATCTGAGTGCGAGTTCTTCACAGAGGAATGAGTCAAACAGCTAGTGTGACGAGGCCTGGCTGCCTGTTTGCAGAGCCACAGCATGATAAACAAGCTGTTAACATACCAAAAGAAAGACTGGGGACCAAATGTTAAGCCAGCGGGCACAACTGACTCACTCATGTTTTACAATAGACAAAAAGTCAAGCTTTAAAATTAAACATTTTTGAAAAGACACAATTTTTATATTTGTGTAAAAAAAAACGTTTTTAATGCTTCCAAAAAATCTTCATTACCTTCATGTAATTTACTATCTTAGCCAGGACCCCAAACTTGTACCCGGAGCTCCCCTTGATGTTGAAGATGCCATTAGATTCTGTGGAGAAAAATAAAAGTTTAACCCTTTTATTATCACAATATTGAATGTAAACAGTGAGATTTGAGAACTACATGGACAAACATATTTGTGCAAGAACACTTTGCTGAAAATGTATTTCAGCTGTCAGCTCCTGTCAAATCAATAGAGAGTTTTCAATGAGGTCATTAAAATCCTAATTGCATTCATTATTTGACATTTTCATATTGTCAATATTCAGTGAAAAGACAGAAGCAAACAATGCATTTCTCCTCTCTGCCTTTGTTTGTTCCTATTTAAGATGCTGGTCAAACTGGTCAAAGGAACACATTAACATTAAAGGAGAGGCTAATTCAGGTTTTGGGCATACCTGACTCATACCAGAGTTCATAATTTATCTGCTGGGGATACAAAGATACAAAGTAACACTCCAGGAAGCTGGTGAGTATTTACAGCTGCAGGGTATTTATTTTGGGTAACACAGAAACACATCACGCAGGGCAAAAATGTGGCAGATTTAAGTGTTTGCAACATTATAATGCTGCGCAAGTCATAAATCAAGCCAATCTGATTTAGTTTGAGATGAGGTCCAGCCAGCTGGTCCTACTCTCTGTTGGAGTCCAATAACACTGCTCCCCTCAGAGACTGACTGAGGTCTGGACTCGGCATTCACCAATCAAAGCTGAAAACAGACACTGATTCATGAATGATTCATTGTGTAGGCGGGAGCTTCTGTTGCTGTGAGCTGCACAGTAGGCAGGACAGTGAAACTGTGACAGACCAGCTAACGAATGGTGCAGAGGCAGGGCTAATAGAAAGGAGCCAATGATGTAGACAATCCTGTGCTGTTCAGCTGAGACATGAAGAGCTGCAAGGAGTGGCGGTGGAGGAGAGCGACTGAAAGTGCACGAGAGCACTGAGGAGGAAAGCAGGTCGAAGAGTGAATGTGGAGGAGGGAAAGAGTGAAAACGAAAGAGATAGGTGGAGCACCGAAAAGAGGAGCGACATTTGTCGGCTTGCATCTTCTAAAAACTGAGCCAGACACACAGGTGAGTCTGCTTGTTTTTCTGAGCAGCATCCTCTGAATAATGTGTGTGACATCAACAGATCATAATAATCTACAATACACATTTAAGCTACAGGCTAAAGGCTGCACTGGGGTTTTACTGTGAAGACATAGATTTTATTAGAGCGTTCTAGCATTTGCAGGATGAAGTCATGCATCTTTAAATGGATGTATTTACAAAGCTAGTTCCTTTTGCGTAGGAATTACAAATCACTACATGTGGTATTTATCTGGGCAAAATGTAATTTATACACAACAACAGGGAGCTAAAATCGTTGGGGAAAAATTGCAACATTTAGACTGTATAAACACATAGTGGATTAAATATAGATGGATCAGTCTGCTTTCTACCAACTTGAATACCAAGCATCAGAAACTGTCTGTATGGATATCATGTATGTGTTTGTTTAAGACTCAAGACAAATCAATGAGGGACTGAGTGCTGTGAGGAGCCAGCCAGGGGCATTAGGAGTGTGTGTTTGGTGTGTGTGGTTGTGTGTGTGTGAGAGAGAGAGAGACAGCCACTGTGTAGAGAGGAACCTCCAGTTCTACAACACCTTCAGAGCCTGGCTGGGGTGGGGCTGTTATGGTCAGTGATAACAGATGCAGGACCCAATCTGTCCCTGTCTGTATAATTGCTATGACAAAACAAAGGAGGGTGACGGGGGGGTATTAATTAGTAAAAGAGGTTGTTGTCAAGCTAATGAGTTGAGGTGAAACTGATATTAGGAGCTGGGTTTGTAACGAGAGGATGAAAACAGTTGATTCAATATGAAAGAAAACAACATTTAACCCATACTACAACTTCCAGACAATATGGGGGGAATCTGGTCAGGGCATTATCCAAAGCTGCCCTTCCTCACATGTAGAGCATAATAAAGGAGCAGTCATGTGCTGCCTGTGATCTCACATGACAAAAACCTTCTCTACTTTCAATTAAGCACTCCTGCCAGCGCATGCACTTCCATCAGGTGTCAAGAGAATTTCAGACTAAGATGAAGCAAACTATGAAAATGTCTCACCAGGACAAGCCACTAAGCCTTTTCACATTTAAGTTTCAGGTGACATGGAAACATGAGTTACATACCCACTAAAATAAACAGACATACAAGTCCTATTAAAACAGTACAAATCTATGAATGATGGCACGTGTGTGCACACATTTAGCCTTATTAAATCTCTAAAGGAAGAGATGGTGGAAAGAGATGCACTTACGCCCCTCTCCAACAACTGGGTCATCTGCCTTCGCCTCAATATTTCATGCACAAATGTCTGCATACAAGTGTGTGTTAAGAGCATGTATGTGCACTTTTGTGCATGGCTGTGTGGGCAGAGACTCCACAGTGTGCCCCGAGGATTTTAAAATGGTAGGTGTTGGCTGAAAATGGGAAAGAACAGCTGAAGTGAGGCAACTGTGCACTTGAAGGATCTCTTAAGTTCATTATTTTATTACAGTTCCTTTCCTACCTTTGTGTCAGGCATTATGGCCAAAGAGGTGCACACCAAGTGTAGATGGCACAGTTCTCTACACAGCCATCCTTTATTACCAGCCTTTTAAGGCTATTTTTGTTCTGAGCAGATGGCCTCAGTAGGGTTTCTGGTGTTTTGCAATATAACCTGTGCTCTAATAACACACCGTCTTCTCATTTCACAAAAAAGATAAATAAAAATATATGTCTGTAATGACAGATGTAGACTAGGTTTGTTTACATGCATACGAAGCAATTTATCTTTTTACAACATGATCCCCTTCATGACTGATAATGATGAAGCACTACATTCATTACAACAAATTACCTCTAAGAGTATTTGATAGTTTTATGAGAGTAACTGGGTTTCCCTGTCTGCCTGCTGTCTCGAGTGGAACCAATTCCTTTTTCAATATCAGCATCAAAAAGATAATTAGTTTTAGTTTTGTTTTTAATTATCATAATAATCAGGAGCAAATGCTTCAACAAATCCTGGAATAGAGCCAGGCACATCTGGTTAAAAATACTGCATCACAATTTGCTATGCCCTGAAGACAAATTCTCCCATTACTGTCATTTTTTAATCAGCGTCTCACCATGAAAACAAGAATTTTACAACCGCTGCTTTCATTTTGAAATTTGATCAGTAAAACTAAGACCCAAACACTGTCATAAGCATTAACAATCTTTTTTCCTGTGTCTTATTGTTTCCAACCAGAAATCATGACTAACTTCACAGCGACTGTTCATCCAAACAATCTCCCACTGCGAGAAGAGGGAGTCCCTCTGTCCCTCGTCTCCTTTCAGGTCCAGGAAGTCTACCCATTTCATGATGGCTGGAATGTGGCCTGTTTCATCATTCTCCTCCTTTTTATTCTCACCGTCCTGTCCTTGGCAGCTTTGGCTGTGCTCTATGAGCTGCTGGACTGTGGGTGCTGCACCAAAGGGAAAACACACCACCAGCTACAGGAGGAAGGGCCGGGAAGCTGCAGCAAGCTTATGAGTAGCATGTGCAAGGAGCCAGAATCCCACACTGAGGTGGTATAGTGGCAGCAAGGATGAAGAAAAGAAAAGTAGGAATTTGGATATCGTTGCTCAGTTGGACAAGACCACAGTACTGACTAGGATGTTTGCAAAAAAAAAAAACAACCAAACACCCCAAAATTAGTTTAGTTGTTCCCAATTACAGGCGAAAGCTGGTGACTTCACCAAATAAATGTATCTTCTCCCATCTACCGCTGACCCCAAAAAGCCAATTTTTCACTTCTTAAATACTCTCAGAAGAAAAGGAGAGCACCTGAGTACTTATAACATGGCTTAAAAACACAATTTTCCACTACTTAAAGTGCCCATATTATGCCCTTTGAATTATCACCTACAATTTTACTATTTTGTGGATTTTAAAGCTTTGCTAAATAAAAGTTCAAAACCCATTTCAAGTATCCTACTTGTGAGAAAATATTGCCTTTATTTTTATGGGAATGTTCCCAGAACAACAGAAAATGCTCAACGTTTAGTACTAATACAGCTAAAGTTAAGATCTGATTGCTCCTGCACTCCTCTCTTTGCTTACAGACGCTATATTCTAATACAGCAAAATTTCCAATAAAACTTTCCTCATTTACATACGATTCTTTTTCCAGGTTTAAGGAAATAATCTCAATAAAATAGTCATAAACAGCCTGTTACCATAAACCATGTACTTTTTTTAAGCCATTTTCCACCCACTCCTCTGCGTAGCTTAGGTCCTCAAAAAAGCAACACTGGCTGACAAAAACAAGCTAAAGCTTTACATTACATGGAAAGAGACATGAGCAAAACAAAGGGTAAAAAGACGTGCTTCAGCAGTGCACATTATAACAAAACTAATACACACATGTCCATGTGTTTTACAAGCATGGGACACACAAAGTCTAAGCTGATGACCCCAGCTAGGCCTAAGCACCAAGACAATAGTTAGCTGATGCATCTCTCAAGGTTACTCTTCATCAAAAATAATTGAGGCAAACTGTTATTCAGTTATCTTCTGCTGATATACATGTGAAATAAACGCCTTGTGTCTCCAAATCTGCCTGTTCTGCCTTCCAGTATATGAAGCTGCACAAGCAGCTCAGCAATTTTACCCATGTCATATAGTGGGTGGCTAGTGCTACATCAATAAAGTGTAATGTTTATTTGTAATGAACACTCTGCCTTTGGGACAAACAGATTTGCTGGAGGAAAGTCGGTAAATAATCTTATCCTGGTACACCACTAAAATACAAAATAATTCATGAGCTTGTTAAGGGGCATGATACGGGGACCTTAATATAGGCTGTGGCGGAATGCGTTGCATTAAATGGGCATTTTGTTGGTTTGATTATTTTGATTAAGTTGCATGAAAAAAAGTTGGAAAATATATGGGTGTTAAAAAACCTGTTCAGAAACAATTGCTGTGTGAGTGCTTTAAGTTTTTTGTGACCTTTGGATGCAGTGAGCTTCTTCGAGACATGACAACAATATCTGTAGATCAAGCCTAGTCAGATGAAATCATTGTTTAGGATAAAGCTGGTGTTCTTTAGTTAACTGTAAGCCAGTGTTGTCAACATGTTTAGCACTGCAACATTATCTCATGACAAGTTCGCATGTTGCACAGTGATGTACTGTAAAATGTCATATAATGAGCACAATGTGTAATTTCATGCCTTACCACAAAATGCCTAATAAAAGCTGACTCACTTTTCTGCTAACAGAAGTAGCTTTTTCTTTATAAACATATGGACGCCAAAGGGACGCCAAGAGGCCACTGCTCACAATTCATATGTTGAATATGGTTATGTGTGTTGCTTTAATCCTTTTGAGAGATCATTTAAAATCCTGCAATAACGACTGCTAAGGACTTGGAATGAGAAAAGATCATCATTGAACCTGTGAGGTAAGGTTCTTTCTTATTAGAAATAACAACCGGAGAGTGTATTTTACCAGTGTCTTGGTTACCTTGCTGAATCACAGTAAACTGACATGCAGAAATTTAACTACATGCATTCTCAATTTACTATCAAGTCGTTATGGCAAATTCATTTTAAGTATCGACCAAATAGAAAGTTCCTTCATCCACTCTAAAGTGCCTTTTGAATACTTCTCTTGGATGCTGGACTTTCCAGAGGTGTGGACTCGAATCACATGACTTGGACTCGAGTCATTAATTTTATGACTTCAGACTTGACTTGAAAAAATGTTCTAACACTTGGACTTGACTTGGACTTTTACACCAATGATTTGGGACTTGAATTGGACTTGAACCGGTTTACTTGAAAAGACTTGATACTCCACCCAGTGCTGGACTGGCGTTTTTTTTTTCTTTTCTTTTTTTGTAAGGGTATACTTTAGAGATGGACCTATCCGATATTACGTATCGGTATCGGAGAGAAATAAAAAATGTAATCCGATCACAAAATCACTTCACAAAACACGCTACATGGCGTAACCCAGATCAGCGCATCGAAGCAGTATGCATCACGTGATAAACCGGCTGTTGTCTCCTAGACCCGTCAGCGGTCTGGTTTAGCAATGGAGCCTCACTACGTGCTTCCAAACCGCTGCATCTCACCTCCGGGAAAACTAACACAGAGAAGTAAAGCAAGTGTGTAAGTTCTTGTCTGTATGTT
>VUQR01017139.1:0-13372 GCA_015108515.1 Hemichromis elongatus
CAGAATATGACTTTGCCCCAGTCCTCAGCAGTTCATTCACCATACTTTCTGCAGAAGATCATTCTGTCCCTGATGTTTTTTTGGAGAGAAGTGGCTTTTTTGCTGCCCTTCTTGACACCAGGCCATCTTCCAACAGTCTTCACCTCACTGTGCGTGCAGATGCGCTCACACCTGCCTGCTGCCATTCCTGAGCAAACTCTGCACTGGTGACACTCCGATCCCACAGCTGAATCCTCTTTAGGAGACGATCCTGGCACTTGCTGGACTTTCTTGGGCGCCCTGAAGCCTTCTTAACAAGAATTGAACCTCTTTCCTTGAAGTTCTTGATGATCCTATAAATTGTTGATTTAGGTGCAATCTTAGTAGCCACAATATCCTTGTCTGTGAAGCCATTTTTATGCAACGCACTGATGGCTGCATGAGTTTCTTTGCAGGTCACCATGATTAACAATGGAAGAACAATGACCCTCCAGCCTGATCTCCAGCCTTGTGCTCGACAACATTCTCACCTGAGTTAACAAGACGATTACTGAAATGATCTCAGCAGGTTCTTCAATGACAGCAATGGAATGCAGTGGAAAGGTTTTTTTGGGATTAAGTTCATTTTCATGGCAAAGAAGGACTCTGCAACTCATCTGATCACTCTTCATAACATTCTGGAGTATATGCAAACTTAAGCAGCAACTTTTCCAATTTCCAATATTTATGTAATTCTCAAAACTTTTGGCCACGACTGTACACTCATGTCAGTAAGGGGAGAGGAAACAGGTGAAAACACAGCTGAAGACAATTAACCTAATGAGTCAGAGGGGGAAGTTAACCTTAACATGGAAAATAACAACTGTCAAAATAAAACAGGAAACAAATAAGCAAGGAAACTAAAACAAATAAGAAACCAGAACAATACACAGGAGGATACAGGGAAGGCTCGATTAACTTAGTGATTTAAATATAAAAACTACTGAACACCAACAGAGACCAGATAACAAAACCTAGCAAGACTAAACACAGCTCCAGTACCAAAACTAAGAGCGCCAAATAGCCAAATACTAAATGCTAACCAATGCCATATCTCACACAATGCCATATCTATCACGATACACATTTACATGTAAAATTCGTGAAAAATAACAAAATCACTGTAACTGTAGTTTGTAGTTTTCAGAACTGTGCATATTTGGTAATAGTTCATCTGTAGAACTGGAAAGGTCACGACTGTATGACTGGGATTAAAAAGCTTTAGTGAGACAACTTAAAGTTATTTTTTTTTAAATGTTGAAAATAAATATATTTAAACATTTATGCACATCTGTATTTGGAATTTTACTCAGTGTTTTAGAAACACAAGTTGTGAATAATTTTATTCAAATAATACCTGAAGATGAGCATTTCCTTTGGGCATTTCCTTAAAAATGACAAAAATTATACATTATTTAAACAATTTCATCACATCTGCCATCATATTTTCTGAAAATTTACAGGCAGGAAATGGACCAGAGCTGCAGAATTACCCATAACATTTGAGCAGTTGGGATTGAGACGCACTCATTATTACTACCACTAGTCTAAGTAAACGATGAAATAATTGCAGGAATGTTTTTTTTTTTAAAACTTAAGCCTTTTTTTAAAATCTTCTGTCAAATAAAAAAATAACCTTTACAATTTAATTTTATTTATATAACACAAAATAAATACAACAGATACTTCATATTGTAAGGTAAAGACTGAGAGAAAACCCCAACAATCCCCCTATGAGCAAGCACTTGGCGAAGGAAAATCCTCTATTAAAAAGGAAGAAACCTCCGACACAACCTGGCTCAGGGAGGGGCACTATACCCTAGGAACCACAAATAAGCATGCAGTGTGAGAGCAAACAATTGGGTTGATATGTTACTATGAGGTATTTAAGATTAAAAAAATATATATTTCAATGCATGTGTTTAAATTTATTTTTAAATTTTATTGCTTAATAATATATTGTTCAATTTATTTAAAAATCTTGTATGAAATTTGATACATTTGGAGTTACAGGATTAACCTGTACTGATGGCTTTAGCTTAGGCAGATGATCTGCTATGGTGACCCCTACAGCAAGCAGACAAACACACATTTTAAAGAGCAGTATAATAATAATAAATAAATAAATAAAAAATCACACAAACCTATGAGTAGTGAACTATGTTTTAGTATTAAAAAAGCAATTTTTTTTTCATTGAAAGAATATAACGTTGCTTTTAGCTGGAAAACAGCTTGTTACCCCTCAAATAAACAGCTTACACGACTTTTCTTTGCTCCTTATAATAAGTATGAACTAAACACTAACTTATAATTTATTAAGAATTTCTGACACATGGATTTCGGTAACGTTATTTGGAAATATTGTAGATAGATTTGCAGTTTCTATTTAATACTATTACCGCTAAGGTGAAAACAAGATAGGAAACATGGCAAGTCAAATGTTGATAGATATTTCCGCATGCGCACACGTATATTCGGGCATTTTTATCAGATTTATCCGTTGCAAGAAGGTGCAGTGACATTTGCGGGACAGCTACAGTATGTAGGACATGAATCACGTCAAGAAATACAAACACTCAGCCGCCTACTGCTTTGTTTTTTTTAAAGGTTTCTCCGAGCAGTTGCTCCGTGCTGCCTCCCGGAGGAGCTTATAATAAACATCCAAGTGACTTCATGAAGTGTTCTCCCGTGCGCTCTCACTCCTCCACTGTGCCACTGCCATCACTCCACCTCTTACAGACTGTGCCCAGCATTTCAGCTTGTTGTAGAGTTTGTTCTTTTTTAGGCACTCACGTGAGTGGATATTTTTGCCCCAGATCCCGGAGGATTGGCAACAGTAAACAGAAAATGCCCCCCGCCTTTGTTCGGATATCTTTTTAAATATTTACAAGTTGTCATGTCATCTCTGACTGGAAGAGGAGAGAGGTTTCCAACCTCGATCAGAGGAGGACTGTGGGTAAGTCAGATTTGTTCGCTTTGGGCAAATTTTGTTGCCATTTGTGGGGGTTTGGAGTTTCTTGAGAGTAGTGTTGCACTAGAAAAAAACAAAACATTTGGGTGTGGTTACATTGGTCCAAGTCGATTGATGTTTAATTTCACCCTGCCAAAACCCACATGCATCTTTATTTCTCATGATTTATTTCTCAGAGCACAGAAGTGCAGCATCACTTTGAGTCCGTCGGCTTTTCTGCAGGAAGGGACCGCCAGCCCAACGTGCGCCCCTCTCCTGTGGGTGCCGGAGGGTCCAGGGGCGACCCAAATCGGAATATTTGCCAGAGAGCAGACGATGTCCCGTCTTACAAGTCCCTCCCTGGGTCTGTAGGAGACCGCATCCGGACTACCATGTCCTTTAGGACTATATGTAGAGGAAGCTCTATGTCGGCGAATCCCGGCTTTGGGAGGTCCGATCGGAAAGTTGCGCGTTGCGAGAAGTGCTCAGCGACCCTTGTTGCTCTGAAGAAACAAGCCCTTAGCCTCGCTGTTCACCATCACTTCTCCTGCAAGGTCAGTGACAATGATGCTGTGATAGAAAGCGGATCATGTGGCATAGTGCACTGCTTTCGAAGCAGTCTATATAATTACATAAAATTCCAGTAATCATACAGTGTTGGGACTCAACTGAAATGAAATATGAAACTGAATGCATCCGGATGCCTATCAGCAGGTGGTGTTGGTGTATATTTCTTACATTAATAAAAAAAAAAAGGGACATTCATTTTTTTGTGATGTAATTTAGTGACAAAAGTATTCATAAACTTGTTTTTTCCCCCCTTCAAATAACCCTTTTAGGTATGAATATTGTGAATGTGAAAGATGAAATAAGGATAAATATTCATGAAAAATATTAAAAGCACACTTTGTGAATCAAAATATAATAAATGAATGAATAAATAAAGGCTCTTAATACCAAATATTTACTGGATTTTCTTTTCTTTTAATGATATTTGCGTGAGAGTCTGTGAGATTGGAACTAAAAGAGCAAAACAGATGTTTCAGCTTGGGCCGATAAACTCTAATAAACATGCTCTAAAAACATTTTATATCACACAGAAGCATAACTGGTAGTTCCTGCGCCAGTACAAACACAGATTTTGTCAGCCGTGCCAACCCTGTTCACACATTTTGAGGCATATAGTGGTGATGCTTAACAAGTGTTTTAAGGCTCATGTGGGACCTTCAGTGCTGCCTTTTAGAAGCGTGCACGTCTGCACATTCATCACCACCAAAATCCATCATTCGGACTCCGATCGGCAAAGTAAACCAATGACATTCCTGCGCCAGTGGTTTTAAATGGCCATGAATATTTCATGGCAACATCCCTGTGTCATCTCCACAGTCCTCTCCATTGAGGGAAGGCTATTTATTTTTGTCCTCTTAAGTGGGATGGGGCGTGTCATGTTTTTAGAGACCACAGGGAGAGCAGGAGGAAGATGGGAGGCACTGTGCGGCCACAGACGTGGTCAGTAGAAATCTGATAAGTCAGATAGCTCCTCGCAGGTTTATTGATCCAAGCGTGATTTCTCAGTAGCATCATGGGTGCATAACGTCATCTGTTAAGACAGGCTGGATGAGATGTAGTTGCTGCTATCTCTGCGGCACCTTACATACTCTATCTGTCATCAGTTTAACCTGATTCAATTTGGATTATTTTTACCTCTTTGATATGTCAGGATCATTATACCTATATATTATTTATGGGAGACGTTTATTTAGCACTAGCTGTTTCAGCACGTTTAGGCTTTGAGTGCAACATTTAAGAGCTCCTGTTGAACTCCTGTGAGGGAACATCGGTCATTGTAGTGTGTAGGAGGGAAGGAGGTTGAAAAACAGCAGATTGTGTGTGGTGGATGCTGCTGTGTGACACGGGATGTCTTTTTCTGGGATGAAAAGCAACATGATGTTTTTTTATTCGTTCTTGTTAGATGTGACAGCCGGGGGCCTGACCTGCAACTCAGGTGTCAAAATTCTTGTTTTCAAGTAGCATGATTTTCCTTTTTGTAACCTCCTGTTGTCAGATTTTTCTAAATTAAATTGGAATTTTTGACATCCAATCAAGATAACAGCTGTCTGTTACAGTAACACGGTGATGACATGACATTCAGCAAAATGCTAATACTGGCTGAAAAAAGAGACACAAACACTAACGTCTCACTTTTCCTGTTTTATTTTGGACAAAAAAAAATAGTTTAAGAATTTTTCTTGGATGGCATGCTAGGCTCTGAGAATTCCAGTGAACTGAGATTTATGACATGCTCCATTCATTTGTGAGATGCAGTAAGCACAGTTTTACACTGTGCTGTTAAGGATCATAAAAAATAGTGTTAATCAATACGTCCGTGCAGAAAGTGTCTTCCCATGACTCTGTTCTCATATACTTAGTGACTATTCACACAGTTCTCAGGCCAGATATCAAACAGAGCAGATTAGACTATTACTGTGTCCTAACTGGAAGATTGCGCTGGAGTTATCTTATTTTGTCAGTCAACTGTCAGTATTGTGCGATAATAAAAAAGTATGATAAACAGCAAAGGTATTTTCCTGTCTGTAACATGTGTTGCCATGTTCTCTCACTTGTGCAGGACTTGAGTGACCTGTCAGCATTTCTTCATGAAAACCTCCGGGTCCATAGTCGGTCCACCACGGACTTCAGGGAAAGAGATCAGGGGGAGTGTGGAGCCTGTGGTACAAACCTGTACCAGCTCAAGCAAGAGGCCATCCATGTGGCTCTGAGCCGGGGTCAAGCATTAGCCAAGCCTTCTTTTGAAGCCAGCCTCAGCACTGGCTCACTGTTTGGACAAAGTGAAGCAAAGCAAAGAGACAGAGCTTCGAGGGAGGCTCTGGATCAAAGCCACACTCCTCAGAGCCCACGCAGCCCCAGGACGCCTCAAAGGACTCCACAAACCCTCCGACGAAGGGGGCCCAAGCTCCCCAACCCCGATATGGACCGCTGGGTGGAGGAACAGCAGCAGCTGGTGGCTTCTAAATCTGCATCCAGTGCTAATGGTGTCACCACACACCCTCACCGTCAGGTACCCTTATGAGCCCTTCTCTTAGCATTAAATCACACATACCCTCCTAACGAGCTATATGGATAATGTATGCCTTTACGGGTGCACATGTCAGCGAGCCAATGACTCATAGTGCCTAATCAGAGCCTATTTCGATCCCATGGCTGAGTGTGTTGTTCAAAAGTACTTTTGCTAATGGAATGGAATTGGGTCATGATTTACCCCTGTCGCAAGAGCCGGCCAGTCAAAAAGCACTTGTGATCAATAGAGGGGTGGTCATATTAAACACTGCGGCTGGTGAAATATGTGTGACAGAAGTTGGTTGAGCGTGTCCTTCCCAAGTCCCCAATAAAAAAAGGTTATAGATGAACCTGTACAAGGTGATTAAGAACTGACTTTTCTTTATTTAGTTGTTGGCTCACTTTTGCTGTGAGCCAAAAACGAAAAAAATCCAGAATCCTTCATTTAATGAAGTTATTGATTTCTAGGACTATATTTGACCTGGTTGACAGGTAGTATGTATAGAAAATCACAATTTTCAGGTTGCTAAACCACTTCATGAATATTATTTCACTATTTATTAAATAGTTTTATTAAGAGGCCATCTAAAGTATACAATTATTTCAAGGGTGGAGGTTTTCTGGGAGATGTCTCAAAAACAGAGTAGCATTCTGTGGACTTAAATATTAGCACGCTCAATTGAGAGACATGGAGAATTTCATGATAGCACATTTACAGTAGGAGCACTTCCTAACATTAGCGTCTCTGTCATGCTTTTTATTGAATCTGGCAGAAATTGATTAAACATAAACTCTAAACTTAGTCCTCATCTTAAAAGTCCTGCTTCTAGTACTGATAAAAAACACCAAGCTGTTAATATATACTTAGTGAATTGAAGACATGGGGCAACGTGAGCTTTTACGGAGCTGATCATTATGTTAGCACACATTTTTAAAATCATTCTTAATATCATGGGCAATGTGATCTACAGTTCAGAATTATATAAGTATATATTAACAGCAGTATTTCCATGTCGCCTGCTTGATCTTAAGTTTGTGACAATCTACGAACTGGTATATGCAGCTTTAGCTCCAGGCTTTTGGTATACACACATGTAGGCAACTGTGTAAGGTCCTTTAAAAAGATTTGCCATTAAAAAAAAGTCCTCATAAAAACTGAGTCAGCTGTAGATGGCATTTTCACTCAACTCTGAGAGTTGGCACTACCTGAGTTAGCTAGCTGATAAAAATCTGCTAGCAGCAGTTGTCAAAACTGACAGTCACCTGCCAGAATGAAAAGTCTGCTTTTGTGTACTTTAGTCTGAAATAACAGAGTCATTGTTTGAAAAATGACAGAGAATTTCAATTTATCAGCCCTTGTTATCACTATGTGCTGTGTGAGAATACTAATGAGTGCTCAACTGGACCAAAGGAGTCTTCAGAGATTCTTTTTAAAACTATTTTGAAGGCACGTCTAATCAAATGTGACAATAACAGCGCAAAGTCCTGCTCAAACGAGGCCCTCCTGTACTGTGCAAGACTGTGGAAGAAATTATTCGTACGTGTTTCAGTTTGATTCAGATCAATAGAGGTTTTTACAGCTTCTTTGAAAGCAAAAGCGTAGGACGAGGAAAGGAGAGGAGACGCAAAGAAGGGCAGAGGGAGAACGGAAGAAGAGGAGAGAAGGAAATGAAGTGCGCAAGATTGGAGGCAAGGAATGAAAGGGTTGAAGGAAAGGAAGGGCAATGGGGAAGGAGAGGGGAAAACAAGACATCATAAACGTTCGCATGAGGAATTCAAAAAAGGGAAAGTAAAGCGATATAAAAAAGATTACGACAGAAGATGTGAGTCAAGAAGCAGAAATGAGGAGTGTACATTATCTGTATTATCTCTGGCTTCCTCATTCCCAACAATGACCACAGATTTCCTCTGATACTAATTGGCAATTTGTGTTTCTGATGCTGTGAAAACACAAGTCGACTTTGTTATCTTGCCTTAAGAACAGACTGAGATGCTGCTGAGCTGCTGGCTCAGAGGCCTGCAGCGTGCCTCTATGAGTTCAGTAGACCACATTGTTCACACACACATGGACACTCTGTGAACTTATGAATGAGTCCTAAACGCCCACACTGTAGCGTTGGAGTGTTGGAATATATTCGCATAAGGCTACTTGAGTGATGATGTGACTATGTGTATGAGAGGCCGCGGCAGCGTGTTTACTCTGAATCACGTTTTGCAGTCACACAGCAGTCACTGCAGCCTTCACAAACTATTCCTCACACTTCAAATGCAGTTGGCTGCATCCATAATATGACTAATGGTGTATGTTTAACCCAGTGTGCTCCTCTCAGCCTGTGTGCCCTACTTACACAGACGCCCACCTCATGTTCCTCCCCAGAGTAATTCCCGTGATAATAGCCCCTTTTGGAGTGGGTGCTGGAGTGCAATTACAGATTTGGGTTTTTATAATGAGCTTTTTCCCTCCGGCAGGCTACAGATGATGCCTATCAGAGCTGCAGGGATGTTGGGACCGTACAGACAACCTCTAAGATCCCTCAAATTTCCAGAGTGGTGTCCATTGCCAACACTGCAGCTATGTCCTTTCTGGCTAGGTAAACCAATAAATGACTACCAAATAACTGGAAGTGTTTAATAATGAGCTGTACTGGCTGCAACAGGAGTTTCTGTGCAATGACACGCTCCCTCACTTCTTTCCTGTAGGGCGGCTGAGAAGCTCAGCCTGACACTGAGGAAAAAGGGCCATGTTTCCGATCCAGCTCCCTCTCAACTCTCCACCTGCTTCAGGGAAATCATCCAGAAAAACCCACCACCCGTCCCCACCTGCCTGCTGCAAGCTGCCACTAGAACCAAGGACTCGCCCAGTGTTGGCAAGGTAGACTTCAAATTCTAGCACATCAAAATGCAAATTGATCTATATTACACTCAAACACATTAAGCACGATTACTCAGAAATCCCATCAATTATGATACTTGGGTGAGAGAACATAATTTAGGCACTCGCAAAAATGTGTCATGAAGGAAAAACAAAGCAAAACGGAACTGCCAGAAATTTTAGAGATCACCAGGCTGGAGACTTTTACTTACATTGTGTTGGATAAAAATGCACGCCTGCCTTTTTATTCATTTAGTTTCCCTTGATGACACATTGCTGCAGAAAAAATGGTAATTTTTTCAGCTGCTTGTTTTTTTTAATTTGTTTATGCAGGTTCAACTAAAAACTGTAAAACTATAACCCACCACTGACTATTTGTTGCTAAAAAGAAAGTTCAATACTGACAAGTTGTAATGTGTGAAGTGCATGGGAAGGGTTAACTGACATACATGGATCCATTCATTGGCAGAATACTGTCTGTGTCATCATCATTTTAAGCAAGCCACAAATACAGTCAATAAGATTTTTCTTTCACTTAAGTATTCTCCCTGAGCTGATCAATGTACATTGTTTACATGGCATATTACTAGCAATAGGATCAATCACAGTGATTGTTCTTTGCTTTGCTCTAATGTGTAGTTAGATTTCTGCAAAGGTGCACATCAGGCTAACATGGACTGATTTATTGCAGTACTATAAATCAGCTCACGGCCACCACTGGATATCTACTGCATTATCTACTGACTGCTTTATAATACACACAGACATCCTGAATGTATTATTTAAAAAGGAATATATATATATAGGTTAAACAATGAAATACATCAGTGGGCAGCTACATATGCTATATTCTGAGGTATAAATATATGGAATAAGCCTGGACTGGTGACAAATCATCAAAGGTTGAGGCCACAGTCACCATCTTGGAAGTGTTTTGACCATCCGTGTTGTGGGGTAAGGAGATCTCAGTCAATTTGGAGGAGATCCTATATCACCCATCCATTGTGATACACTGTAATGTGGTGCTAATGTCTCCATCTTGTTCCCTCCTCCCTTCTCTTCTCCTCCTCTGGGAGAGAAACTCGGGGAGATCAATATGGCTGGGGGCCCTCCCCTCGTCTCATAGATGGACTCCTGGGTGTAGTCTAGAGTTACAGATAAGGGCTCAAATAGACCCCACCGCCAGCCACACCTGCTTGAGCACTCAGCTTTGTATGCCTAAACGTGCAAGAATATGCATGCGTGTGAGAGCTAAGGAGGATTTTCTCCTCTTGTAAATGGTTCTCTTGAATAATTTAACCCTCATAAAAAGAGTTTGACACATGTTCAATATCGTTAAGAAGCCACTTCTTGCGTAAGGTATTAAAATCACAAGGAGGGGAAAAAAAATCGTTCATGGGACAGTGGGAACTTATCATGTGGCAGATGGAAAATGGCTTTCAGATTTTCAAATTCAGTCAATGAAGGATGATCTCATAATGGTGTAATGCAGTCCTGTGCATTTTCAGGAAAACCACATTTGAGTGGGTGTCAGAACATACATCTACTTGCAGTCTTGCAGACCCAAATTCTGAAAAACCAATTTTATAATTGGCTTATGACCCCTAATATGATGTGCTGTCTAGTATATGCGGTCTTGTTTTCCTGCAGACCAAGACCTGGGAGCCTTGTTAGGAGCCTGTCAGAATCAGAATATAACTCGATTTAAGAGCTTAAAGCTGCTAAATCTCAGACTTCCTCCAGAGATGTGCATTAAGGAATTAATGTCACGGCATGCAGAGATACAGCAGGAGGAATGCATCGTCATGCAGTTGATGTATGATGTATGAGGCGGTTGTGTAGTTGCTGCACTGACTTAATCGTGTGGTGCACTGCAGCCTAAAGATAATATGCTTTTGTTTCAATTCACCATTTTGTTCTGGTTGTCAGATTATTCATATTTTATGTCCTTACAAAACAGGTGATGGTTGTACAAAGATAGTTTGTCTGTTTAGCTCAACAAAGTTCACCTCCATTATTTCACCATCTGAAAGTTTTTGGGCAGGGATACCTCAGTAGGTAGAGTGGGTGCCCATGCTCAGAAGGTCCGGGATTCAATTCCACTGAACGGCTGCCCTGACTTTTTGTTCACTATTTAGCAGCTGTTTTGGTGTCAGAGTCAATATTAAATATTAATGCTTAAATAGAACAAACACCATATAATTTTCTTACTGTATATGGTGTTTTATATGGATTTAGGGATGAAGGGTACATAAATCAGCTAGCATACATAAATGTTATACAGTGAAAGCAGAGTATCTAGTCACTTTATGCATTTAATAAACTGTAGAGTTTTCTAATAAAACTGTCTGACTTTTTCCTAAAGGCTCTATGTGTTATATAAATAGTACTACTCAGTCTTGCCTCATTGGCATTTAGATTAAGATCTAATTTTCTTAGTACCTGCTAGCTTTTGGCTGTGTATATTTACATGCTAGCATTATGTAAGCATTCACCTTTTTAGCTTAGACTGGACAGTAGCAACAGTAATGTCTTTACAAAATACATTATAATGCCATTTTGATGAGGTTCAAGCACTAAATATTAAAAATTTAGAAATAGATATTTTACAGTTTGCCTGTAGTGTCATGCCACAATGGTGGTTAGCACTGTAGCAAGAAAGACAGTTTTTTAGTTTTTGTTTATTTATTTTTTTAACTCACAGTCCAAAGAAATACTTGTTAAGGTTAGGTAATACTAAATTGGCTGCAGGTAATCAGGAATGGTTGTGCCATGGGGCCATAGGGCAGACTGTATCAACAAAAATACAAGTTGATGTGGCCTGGCATTTAGATTAAACGATGTGCGCACTTACGGCCAAATGTAATATTAGCTGTAATTGTGTGTAATTGTGAAGCCTTACTTATCCGTAGTGTTGCTTTTACCAAATGTTACCAAGAGTGTGCTCCCATATTCACAATGCTATATTAAGTTCTCACATGAAGTACAGTACTGGATGCTGGTTAGAAGTCTGAGGTATTATAGATTCTGTGTCTGCTTAGTCCTGAATGATGTGAACTTCTTCAGCTGCACTTGCGTGCTTCAGGCAGACGTCTACACAGCATAACAGGAATGGCCACCAATTTTTTTTTTTTCCTAAAACAAAACGCAGGTCAATAATGAAAGTAAAACAAAAGCATTTAAATCTATGACTCTAAATTCTGCTCTGTGATTTGAGGATGTCCGACTGTCTGTGTAACCGCTTATAATAGGATGGGAAGGCTTTTCTGACAAAGCATTAATATCTGTTGAGCTGGGAATGAGACAGTGTTGGTGCTGACGCTTCAGTGGGAATGTTCAACCTTCCATTAATATTTGATAATTTCCGCCAAAAGGCATACAATTTATACAGTAAATGCACAGTAGAGCTAAAGCTGATGAAAACTACATTTTTTGGGGTAAAACAAAATCTTAATAAATTAAACTCGTCTTCTTGGCAATCTCATGGCAGCTGTTCTTATTGTTATTTTTTTCATACCGTATTTTTTAAATTGGACCACATGACCAACAGATATTTTCTTCTGTACTGTATCTAAATTTCAACACGACTCTGTTTCCATTTCCTTTGGTGTACAGGTTAAAGTCGTGCTGAGGGTGAACCCAACGCTGTCAGAGAGCCAAGGCCAACCACCTGTTCTCCGCATCGACCCATCCAAGAAAAGAGTAACCATAGTGGAGCCGGTCACCAAAAGCCAACAGCGTACTACCATGACACTGGGCAGGGATGGCAAAAGTCATCTGAAGACCTTCACCTTTGACAATGCATACCCTCAGGAGTCAAGCCAGGTGTGGCTCTGCTGAAAAGCATTTAAATGTGATTGAAGTTATTTCTATTTTCTATGGTGTTTAGTCTGGCAGATAGTGGATTGTGCATATTTCCCTCTTCTTTAACCTACACACTCACTGTTAGTCCCTCTCTCTGTCTGATGACCTGAAAACTGATAGGCCCTGGATAGCCACCACAATTACACAGTCCATCAATTACGTTCAACTTTCTCCAGGCTCTGCTTACAGTATCTAAGCCCAAGGGAATCAGTTTGCATTCCCATTCTGGTTTGGTTCTTCCTCTGTATCGAGTGTGCTTTTTCAGAGTGGAGATGAATCATAAGGTGCTCGCTGTCCTTTGTTCTCTCGACCAGGCCGAGGTGTGTGCAGGCGTCTTGGCTGATGTCATCCGCTGTGTGCTCAGCGGCAGCGATGCCTGTGTTCTGGGCTTGGGTTTTGCTGATGTGGGTGAGTAATCGGTCCTTGTGAGAGGCCATGGGTTAAAATCTCAAGATGGGAACGGATGCTTTTATCATTCCCGGCCCCACCTCCTCCTCTATCCCACTGCAATCTTTCAGCCTTTTTTTTTTTTTTTTTTTTTTATACTTTTTTTTTTTCTTTTTTTTTTTTTTCCTCTCTTTTTTTTTTTT
>VUQR01017139.1:13392-32075 GCA_015108515.1 Hemichromis elongatus
CATTTTTTTCTTTTTTTTCCTTTGAAAAAAAAAAAAAAAAAATCTCTTTCCCTTTCAGTTACTCATCCTTCACCTGTTACTTTATAAATAAAAGCCTGTTCATCAATTATACAGCATACATGTGTTTGTAAAAACTTCCCATTGTTTGACGTTTTAGGCAAACATTTCACTTCATTTTACTGAAGCGCTGAGCTTAGAAGGGACTGTAAACAAAGTGGACTGTGATATGTTGCTATTAGATAGATGGAACCCTGCACTTAGCGGTAAAGGGGTTTAATAGATTTGTAGCACACACACACACACGCACACGGGGTAAGGACAGGGTCTCCTTGGACCTGCTTTTTCACATGACGCCACTCTCCGTAAATCTGATTGAATTAGTTGGCCAGTACAGACTACATGTGGCCCACAGCCAGGGGGATATCAATCTCTTCCACAGAATACTATTCTCTCTGAATAACGGCAGACCGCTCGGCCTTTAATTGGAGTAAACCAATTCTCTTATCCTCATTCAATTAGAGTTTGGATAAGACGAGAGAGGGTGAAACAAGCCCATAACTCAAGAGTAATGTGGGGCAAAAGTGCACTAGAAAAGATACAATATGGCATCGGTCCATAAAAACATTTATTTGTGCACTCTTGTGAGATTATATATGATGTGTTTTGCTCGTGCCAATGCATTTCTGCAATTAGCCCTATTTGAAGATTTTGCTATAGATCTGTGATTATCTACATTATGGAAAAACTTGCAAATAGGACTAATAGGAAATGCCCATCTTTTAGTTCTTCAGTCATCTCTGCCTGAAATGCATTGCAAGCAAACTCACGCTCTGTGATGTGGTGTTTTCAACCACGTCTTCTCCCCTGCCTTTATTTGAATTTTACCATGTAGATGTTACATTTGCCTGTTCAACAGGTTAAACTTTATTTAGTGTATACAATTTTGAGCCCATGGCCTCATCTATGACCATGCCCCCATTGTGTTTGGTAGTACACATGCAGAAGCCAAGGGTACAAATCTTGACAATTTTTAGCTAAGCTACCCAATAATTAACTTTAGCTGATCAAAATAAAAAAAAAAACAATTCCCTTTCTAAGTGGAATAAACTACATATCTCACATTAAGCACATGAACAGACCTGCGGAAGCTGTGATTTCACTTATTAAAAAGCCCTGTCACCATTTTCAGAAAAACTGTTTCTGTCAGGACTTTCAAAATTTGCAACACATTGCATTGATATGGTTAATATATTTTTCAGACATAAATAATATAAAAACTGATTGTGCTACTCAAACTGTGTATTTTTGAATATAGTATATATATATATATATATATATATTGTAAACACTACTGTGTAGATGCATACCTTCATGTACTTTATATGTAGGAGGTTTTAAATGACTCAAGGCAGGCCACAGTCCAACCTAGTACACTCGTAATAAGTGCACACCAAAGAATTACAGAGGGTATCCTAATTAGCAATCAGGTGCTATTAGTCAGATGCAGATGATTATCTAATGATCAGCAGGTGTGAGCATCTTTATAAAAGCAGAAATTTTCACAGGTTGCTGGTCTGGAGCATTCAGATGTAGGTTAACAGAATGTCATCCTAGCAAATTCAAACCAGACCGTGCTATGCTCAGAGAAACTGCAAAAAAATACAAGAGCTATATTTCAGTTAGCATGATAAATTCATAAAAATCATTGCGATACAGTCAAGATATCACAGTGACCCACAATAGAATATATAAACAAATGCCTGCAAAGCTCAATGAACTTAAAAGACGAGTTGTCAAAAATAATTACACACCACTGAAGGATGGCACACTCATACAGAAATTAATTAATTCATGTTATTGCTGCTAAGGGTCTATAATGGCTACAAGCTATTGAATTTTTCATAAGACTGAATCGAGTCTTGTGAAAACGTTATTTTTCGCCGTTTATAGAAAATGCGTACATTTATGTGATCTCTTTCCATCTCAGGGTCCTGGTCCAGTATGGTGGGGAGTGGTGAGAACATTGGGAAGCTCGGACTGATTCCCTATGCCATCTCCTGGCTGTACAGCGCCATCGAGCGCCGCAGAGAGAGGACATGGACCGATCTCAATGTGTCAGTGTCTGCGATCGAACTGTGCTGCGGAGAGGAGGATACGCTGAGGGATCTGCTGGGGGAAGTTGTTCCATCATTAGGCAGCATCCATGACAGCCCGAAAGCCCATATTAAACTCCAAGAGGACCCAGTCTATGGTATTCAGGTAGAACAAAATGTTTTTTTCCATTAAGAAAAGGGATTGTTAAATTCCTTTCACTATGCCTCCCTTACCTCTGCCTTGGCACACAGTGGCCCAGTGACCCACATTTGTAGTAGGTTTCCTGATGAGCATCATCACCATCAAAGTGGAGTTACTGTTGTTGGCATGATTATAAAGTCTAATAAATCTTCATAAACACAAACAAGCTAACCCAAAGTAGACAACAGGGAGCTAAGGTTATAGTGTTTACTGCAAATAAGTCACAGTAGCAGCACATCAAAAACTCCCTTTACAAATACAAAACATAAAAAGCATCCTTTTAAAGCTATTCTAATTGTTTTAAAAGATAAAGTATTCTTACATTACACATTCATGCCAACTAGATTAGTTAGATTTGTTGTCTGTGATGCCTGTAAGCTGGAGTAAGTGTGTGCCCTTTAGATGTGAGAAGATGAAGTTTTATTAATCTTTATTTAGACAGTTTGGATCATTGTTCGCACTGTGTTGGAAAAGATAAACCTATTATGCTCCACAGCACATTATATCTGATTACATTATGACTGCATCTCTCTCCTCCCTCACACTGCTGTTTGTCAGTTCCAAGTTGTGCGGGCACGACATCCTCTCTGTTTCTTCAGTGAACACGTGAAGAATGACTGAAACCTAAATATTTTGCTGCTGAGACAAATCACACAAGAGTAAAAAGTTAAAAAAATGATTGTAAAATTATTCCATTACCATTCACAGCGATAAACAACAGTGGGATAAATTCAAATAATTAAAGGGCTGATTTTACACAAAATAAGACGAGATTTTGCATCTGCTTCTTCTCTCTTTCCAGCTACGCAACCACAACCGGGTGAAGGCCCCCACTGCCGAGCGGGCTGCTTCCCTCCTGGATGCAGCCATAGCAGCACGTCGGCACAGTGACTTTATCACATACCTGTGTGACAGCTCCATCATGTTCTTCACCCTTCACGTCCAGCCTCCACGTACTGAAAGTAGCACCATTGGAAAAGGTTGTAGTGAAATATTCAGTTCCTGGTGAATTCAGTATCTTTCACAGTTAGTTCAAAACCACTGATTCTAGAATTCAGATTAGTATTCAGGATATTTTATGATTTGTGTGTTCTTCATTTGCGTATCTTAAAATCCTGCAGTTCTTTTTGCATTACCTCCTCTAAAGTCCAACTGTATAATTTCCCTAGGTTCCCGCGGCCCCACCAAGTTGACCATGATAGATGTGTGTAGTGGTATGAAGGGTGTCAATAAAAATAAACCCCCTCATTCTGAACTGGGCCCAATTGTACTGTCTCTTCTAAGTGGACAGAAAAACACTCCAAACAAGTAAGAATCTAACTCAAATACAATATAAGAAACCTTTCTGTTATTAATTAAAAAACTTACTGTTTTATTTAACCTATTCATGTTGGTCAAAAGCTTGCAGCTACACTGGAACGTAGATACTCACATGACATTGCACTGTTTCTGCGCAGGAGTGGAAAGTTGACTACGCTCCTTCGAGAGTCCCTGGGTCACACAAATTGCCACACTACAGTAATTGCTCAGATCATCGATTCTTTGGCACACCTTCAAGAGAACTTCTCTACCATCCAGCTTGCTTCTCGTTTTCGCAGGACACAGAAGAGGACAAAGGTAGTATAAATGACAGAATGTTTTTTTCTTGTTTTACAAGTCTAATTGTGTTACTCTTTATCTAGCACCCCAAAGTTGTTGAATGTTGCTTTGGATTTAAAAGACATATCTAATGGTGATTCTAATAACATCATGCATCTTCATCCAACAGCAGTCTACCTCATGTTCTCCTTGTGCGAGGAGTCTGACTAGAGAAAAAAGAGGGCTGCAATCTTTTTCCCTGCGGGCGTTCCACTCTACTGATGAGGTAGACGTCGACATCCGTCCTTTTCGCCTGCGTGATGAAATAGATGAACACTCCAGTAGTGAACAGTCTTGTGACACAGTCATCCAGATAGACTCAGATGGCTCAGTCCACCCCAGATCAGCCCCAAGGCAGGCACAGCCCGAGTTTGTACCAATCATACCGTCTTTGCATCCTAACAAGGGTGACATGGACGACCCAGAGTTTACTGCTCTCCTTCAAGAGCTTCTGAGAATTCCTCAGCTGCAAGTAGAAAAGAAGACAGAAGCAACTCTTCTGGGGCCAACTGAAGTTTTGAAAGGAGAAAGGAAGCAACCAGAGAGGGACTGTCTCAAATGTGACACGTTTGCTCAACTTCAAGAACGTCTGGGTTGTATTGATGGAAGTGAAATGACAATGGACGTGCTAAAATCTTCCTTAAAAGGTGCCTGTTTAAATAATGTCACAATTAAGTCACAGCACCAGAAGGAATCTGTAAAACAAGCAGATACGGAAGCACCACAGACACTGCTGAATAAGGGGTTGAGCTGCAGTCAGACCTCTGCTGGAGAAAAGCAAACAGATGGCGCCGCCCCTGGAGACAGTTTTCAGAGAGAAGATTCGGGTTTGTATGACTGTGAGGAGTGTAGCGCAACCAGTTCCAGCGAGGAACTACTAAATCAAACTCTCGGTCTAAACATGACCTGCCGGTCTGAGCCTTCTAACACTGGAACTCTTAAGTCAGGTAATGACTTTTCTTCCAAGCGCTTTAATATGGATGCTAAGGTCAAGGCAGGAGCTAGTTGTCTTGCATTTCAACCTTCAGACAAACAGGAGAATGCTGAAACTGCTGATTGGTTCAAAACAGACAAAAGGACCTCACCAGTTGGCAAAAGCTCCCCCATATCTCCTTCTTCTACTTGCTCCTCTTCACACTCCTTGGCTAAAAGTGTTATACTAGGAGATGTCCTAAACAGCCACCCCAAACAGGATGTTAAGGAAATGAAAGCCACGATCACAGTTACTGTTCAACAGCCACTGGACTTAAAAGGTCAAGATGAGCTTGTTTTCTCTATGGTGGAAGAGGTGACCATCAGTGGAGCATATGATAGAGCAAGGACAGGTGGAAATATTATTTGCATCAGAGACGGAGCCCATTCACAGGCACATGCTGAAGACTCAGCCGGTTCTCAGCCAATCCAGATAATCAGCAACGTCAGCGAAGAATCTGCAGCTCCAAGCTCCTCTGGTGCTCCTGAAAGCTCTGTTGTTCAGACTGCTGCCACAAGGGACGGAACTGAAAAGTCCCAATATCAAGTCAGATGGGAGAAAAGGGTGTTGCCTTCATTTATTAACCCCATGTTGATTAATACAGATGTAGACTGCGACTTGGATGGTGCCAAAGACCACGAAAGTCAATGTGAAACTTTAGCAGGAGTCAGGTCAGAGTTAGAGTCCAAAAAAAATAAAGCTAGATGTTCAGAAGACAGGGAGGTCCTTGAGAAGAAGTGTGATCCTGTAGCTTCTGAGATACACGTCAAAAAGTCGGACAAGTCATGTAGCCAAATTTCTTATGAGCCAGTTGTCTTAGAACATTTGAGTTTTTGTAATAAACCTTCAGACAACAAAATGTGTAAAAAGAGAAACGCAGACAAACTTTACCCCAGAGACCGTGGGCATGTTTATTCCTCTAACACTGCAAAGGTTTCAGAGGGGACAGAAATCGCATGCAGAAATACTCCCAAGAGAACTGGTGTGTCACCTGGTTGCCAAGAAACCACCCTTTGCTCCTATTCAACAGGCAGCTTACCTCGAGCCTGGCAAAGTGCCAAACACCAGGATGCCCACCTTGTAGACTCAAGAGGAATGACATCATCCACTCCCTGTAGCCCAAAGGTAACTCTAGAGAGGAGGAAGGTAAGACAACACTCCTCACTCCACTCCCCTACTAACCACAACATCTATATTTCCTCTCCTCAAAGATATGGAACAGATTTCAAACAGGATTCTAGTGGTACTTTCAGAAAGGGTATTGGATGTGTGATTGATAAATCTACTTCAACAGTAAAACGTGATAATACAAGCAGGAGGCTCAGGTCACCAATTGAGGAAAGTGGGAGGCTTTTCAGTGCCAAACTACAGCAGCTGGCTAGACGGACAAATTCTCTTGGGCGGATCCCAAGGGACTTTCCAGCTCTAGAAAGAGGCAGTAGCAACACTTCTATGAGCTCCAAGGGAAGCTCCAGGGGAAGTGTTGAAGGAGCTTGTAAGTCTGGCTACAAAGGCAATTTTGAGGGAGATTGTACTTTTCCGAGAGCCAGCAGGAGCCCGAGGAAAAATCCTCGGTCTGAACATCATTTTTTCCCTTCTGAAAACCCTGTGACTCAGTCTTCTAGGCATTCCAAGCTTTCTGCTGTAGGAAAGCTGAAGACGTCTAGCCCCAAAGTCCGTCGATCGTCAGCTCCTAGCATCAAGAACCACAGTGTCTCCCACAAAAACCTACAGGACTCCATCAATCATAGTGCAAGTCTTTCTCCAGACAGTAAAACAGTTAGCCATGAACGGACATCCTCCTTTTTTGCCTCTTCCCCTCCGCGGTCTTATCACTCTATCAGCCGGACTCCAAGCCAGAGCTCCACATCCTCATCTACAAAATCTGCCATTCAGGGATTTGTTAATGGTCGTCTCTCAGACTTTCTCAAGGAAAGGGCCCCCAGTCCCACTTTAGGAGGATCGGACCAAATGACCTCACTGCCTTCCCCGTACAGTCAACTGACATCTCCCCGCATGCCTGACCACCTGAGTGGGCATGCAAGTGACACCACCAGTGTGTTGAGTGGCGATCTACCACCAGCTATGGGGAAGACATCCCTGCATTTTTCTAACAGAAACAGTTTGGTGAGCAGTGGGTATGACAGCATGGTAAGAGACAGTGAAGCTACAGGCAGCAGCACCTCAACCAGAGACTCTGTCAGTGACAGGAGCAGCTCCCTTCTCAGTGTGGCTCGCAGCAGCCGATCATCTCGGAGACGAGGTAGTACAGGTATGAACACCTAGACTAACATTTTTTTGGAATGAATTAAATTACTTTCACTTTTGGAAAGATTATAATGCAAAATGTTCTCAATTTTGATTTATAAAACAAAAAATCAAACAAACATAAGATCAAACTATACATTACTGGCATAATTCCTTCTTTAGACAAAATATGCACCTTCAAAACATTAGTGCCGCTATTTACCATTAACATTAGCTTCATCATGACATGTCTGGTTTATAATCTGACTACATAACATATTAATGTGACATTAATGAAAGACGACATGTGTGTTGAATGCAGTCAGACCTAGTTTCCTTGCTGGCATTAAAAGCCAGATTGTGTAGGAGGCAACATCATTAATACATGAACCCAGTAAAGGGTCTTACTGATGGAAACGGAAACACAGAAAATGAAGAGTGTTTGGGTGATTCTGTAAATTATACAGATGGGTGTGTGCATGCTAGGGGTACTTGCTAACCAGATTATACACTCTAACAGAGTTATGTTGGAAACATGCTTATTATTGTGATGATAATGCTTATGGAACAGTAGAGAAAACAAGACTGAAGGCTTTTCTTGAATAAATATATGATTTTTAAAAAGTCCCCCTAAAATAATATAATATTAACTGCTATTTCTGCGTGCACTCAGTTTGTCCTCGTGTTTCCTTTTCTGTAATTAAAATCTACAGTTTGAAATATATAATATAAAGCACTTACTATTTTTTCCTGCACTGGCAAACTAACTCAATTCAGAGAGAGTTACAACAATCCTGTCTCCGGTCTTGACTAACTGAGCTGCACTTTGGCCTTAGGCAAACTGTTGTTCCAGAAGGAAACATGGTGCAGGCACTGCAGGCCACATATGGACATAAGGACATGAATGTAATGTGGCAGCTCATGAATAATTTCCAGCTGTAGCTGCCTCGTCTGTAAATGTGTGACTCACTGTGACTTTTCTGTGTGATACTATTTAATGCTAAACACTTAAATTAAGAATCAACTAATGTGTACTTATGCATTACATGTTCTGAATACCCAGTTTTTTTTTTAAAAAGAGGAAAAAGTAACTAATTAAGGATGTTTCAGAACAAAACAAATTTTGGCTTTCTTGGCCCTAGGTACTCAGCAGCACCACCTTTCCCATGATCCCCCCCTGACCCTGAGGCGCTCGGCTAGCGGTCTGCGGTCTCGCTGGATGGATCAAGGAATCCCAGAAGCCTACGAGATCAAGGTCTATGAGATCGACAATGTAAAGAGGATGCAGGAAAGAGCAGGTGCTGGCAAACAGGTGCTGGGTTTATTTTGATTTTTTTTTTGTTGGAGGTTAAAGGGCATTACATAAAAACAGCATGACCTTTATCAACCTCTACAAGCAACGAGCGACAACAGCCACAAAAATACTGGATTGTGGGTTGATTTTTTTTTTTAATTAAATAATTTTTGTGATGTAGAAATCATTTAGTACTCATTTTGTATTCAAAATGGTAAGTAACAATTCTTTTTGTCATGGGATCAAAGGACCAATGTTAATGCTGCCAAACAAGATCACTCTTTGATGTATTAAATCAAAAAAATTGAAATGCTCTGTTAAGTTTGTTGTCTCTGTTGCAGAGATTTGAGGAAACACAACAGATATTGTGAGGCAATAAACCTCATCTATGGTATCAACTTAACAAAATAGAATGAATAAGAGTAGAATAAAATAGATTAACAGAAATATCCTTTATTGTCACTCATTGAAAAAATTCGTGTGTGACAGGTAGGTGGGGCATTTCACTAAAAAGAAAAGCATATAAAATAAAAAACAAGAAATAAGAGACTGTATAGGGAAAATTTACAACATAAGAAAACAAATACTTAAATAGCTTAAATAGCATACTCAAACAGTGCTGTATATTTGTGCTTAAAAACAACAATGACAGACTGTTTACTGTAATGAGTTGCCTCCACTCTTTCGAGGTCATAGAGTAGCTCATGAAAATTATATTCCAAAAGTTAGAAGTTATATTTGAGTGAGTTATTGAGCAAATCACAATTTAAGACTGTGGTTGTACTAAGCAGCTACAAGGTGTTCACACCTTTAACATATATACATTTCCACCCATTTTAAATGTCATGTGTGTCTCATAAAACATTGTTTTCTTATATGATTTACAATAAACGTGGCACCTTCATTCCTTCTGCATCATAGTCCTAAGAATATGAATCAAGTTAACATATTAAAAGAGAAAAAAAATGCACAAGGACTCACTCGTGACTAAATCATAGCATGAGACATATGTCTTAGGAGACAAAACATTTCCTACTCGAGGGAATATTTTTCTAATTCTTTTCCATATGGGTAGACGCAGGATGCTGCAGGAGAAGAGCATGCTTAATAAGCTGACTGTGTAAATCCTGGATAAAAGAGTCTGTCTGGCATTTAAAAATGCGCTTGATAGCAAAACAGGGTCCATGTGGTGCATGTGGTGACGTAATGTCCCATAACGAGAGGTCTGGCCCCATGAGACGATTCCCTGCCTCCACCAGTCTCAGGCACGGCAACTTTGATACAATTTTAATGACCACATGGGGTAAATTGGGTCAATGCTGCAGCAAGGAACAAAGAAGCACACGGCAAGTAGAACAAACAGAACAGAATGGAGGTAAAAGATAATACCAGATTTAAAAAACTGTAAATATGGATTTTTTACACAAGGCATTTATTGACACCTCCTCACCCCACCCCCAAACAAACACCATGCTCACCCCATCTCTACCCTACCCTAATATGATGTTTATGAGGATATGACGAACAAGAGCGGTAGATGCTGTTTTTCATTAAAACCTACGAAGTATTTACATAGAGTATTTCAGGCCTTAGAGTAAAAACGTGATTTAAGCTGAGTTTTTAATTTTTTTTTTAGTTATTATGTTTTGCATGTATTTAAATAAAATCTTTAAATGAATAAAAAAGTGAAAAAGGTTGTGTTTCTGCTTTCAGGGGCCCACATGCTTCAGTGCCAAGCTGAAGTTTCTGGAGCACCGTCAGCAGAGGATCTCCGAAATCCGAGCCAAATACAACAACCTGAGGAGAGAGCTGGAGCTGGCCAAGCACAACCTCATGCTGGAGCCCGCCAAGTGGAACCAAGAGTGTCAGTGGAATTATGTTTAAAAAACAAACTGTATATTTTTTTTTTCACATATTAGGGACTTGTTATTGCTAATATCTGAAAAGATTCTTAACTAAAAGATTAGACTTCATCTAGATTCAGTTTCCTCACACAGCCTTTGGTCTGCTGTTCCACACTTTTCAATGCCTTTCATTAATGTCTCTCTCTCAGTTCCAACGACAACAATGAGCAACAATAACTAACAGTAGCTAAGAAATGAGTCTACTAGTCACCAACATATATATACAGTCCTCATCAAAAGTTTAAGACCATTTGAAAAATTGCAAAAAATCATTTTTTTGCATGGTTGGATCTTAACAGCAAAAAATAAATACAATCAAAGATTCAGCTGTGCTAACTTCTGTCACTCTTAAGTCTATTTTCACCTGTTTAGCAGGATTGGGACTGGTGGAGGTTTGCACGGTGCCGAAGGGGTCATGTCAGTGGGGGGATCCGGGGGGGTTTCTCTGTGTATTTCACATTCCCATGACAGTGTGCTAGTTTAATTTTAAAGTAAAATTTTTCGTCTGTTGCTAACATGGACGTCGCATGCACATATTTCATTCTCATGAGACACTCTCACAAACAGAATCGCGGTTTAGTACAACTGCGTAAATATAAAATTCTTCCACCATGAAAATGGCCAAAACATTCAATAGCAAGTAGCATCACACGTTACGTGATGTCTCCAGCAAAACAGATTTCAAAGCACTGAGTATGCTTAAGTAGGAAAGTAACAGTAATCTAATTAAATTTTTTGCAATAGTAATCCCTTACGTGTTACTTGAAAAGTGTAATTGGGTAACATGTTACTGCCCATCTCTAGTGTGGTTCTAAACTTTTAATCAGCTGTAAAACAACCTGTTTCAGTTTAAGCGTTGTTTTCAGTATTTTGCATGCTCAAAAATCCCAGCCTCTACATTAGGTGTCGAAACCTTGCTACCTACACACAGACGGTATAAAAACATGCACATATCCATCAGCTTTCACTCAGTAGTCAACAAAGTCCTGTTGTGAAACTTAACTTGAGTATTGTCACTACCTTCATCTTAATTTCTAAAACCAGAAGCAATGCGTGGCGGACCTCACTGTGATAATCAAGGAGCACTGCACATTCAGGCTAACCACCAGGCTTACCCTGAGTTACTGTATTTTAATTTCTTACTCTGATAGGTAATACAGGTTTAAGGCACTTTTCAAAATGGCTTCACTTTTTAGACTCAGAAGCTATATTCCTCTTTTATTTACAGTCTGTGTTCACACAATAATAACCACTTGGGCTGGTTAGCAAGTTAACTCTAACTTAGCTATGCGATGCATATCTGGCAACTTGGCTGCCAATATACTGACACACTGGTATACAGTGTATACACTGGTCTCTCAACTATTCATAAGCTATATGACACAGGCTACATTACAAATGTACAATACTTTCTTGTGTGTCTTACATTACTGTTCTGGCTAGTGCTAGGTTTGCACACAGATTGAAAGCATCTTATCCCATATCTTATCGTATCTTTTGTAGGACCTATTGTAACATTTTTATATAGCCTAGCCATAAAATAAATATGAATACATAATTCTGTAACTGAGTAATTTTGCTTGAAAGGTGACTAAAATGATTAAAACATGAGCAATCCTGCTGATTAATTGATCATATGACTAATCATCTGTGCTCTCACTTCAGTGAATAAGCAAATAACCAGCTTATTAAATGTAGCAGGCTGTAGCCTCCTTTTACTGGAGCCACATCCAGACTACTCATTAACACCATTAGTAATACCCTCGCCAGCATTTGACATTTTATATTATACTGTTATCACAGAGCATGTGATGCTGTTAAATAGAGGCTGTTGGACCAACAAAATGCCCTGCTTGCAAAGCAATTCTTAAAGTATGAAAATGTTTTATAATGCAATGATAACTTGTGTGGGTTTGTGAAAAATCTATCATGTAAACTTTTACCTGAAAGATTCGATTCATCCTCCCCTTTGCCCATACATTAATACATAGATGTGTACAGGGTAAACTAACCCCTTATTATCCTTCCCCAGTCGACCTATGGCAGACGTTCGAGGTGGACTCCCTGGAGCATCTGGAGGCACTTGAGTTGGTGACGGCGCGGCTGGAGCGCAAGGTCAGCCTCTGCAAGGCCAATGTCATGATGGTCACCTGCTTTGATGGTGTCGCCAGGAGACGCCGTAAGAAGAGACGGCGAAAAATGCCAGATCATAGATTCACAAAGGGATACTGACTTACTGGCTGAAATATATTGGGTAGTAACACTTGACTGATCTCTTTCTTTTAGACAATTATGTAGAACTTGTTCATTATCAATGAAGTGACCTCCACACTCAAGACATATCTACACAGGGGCGAAATCACTTCATATATATACACTTTTTATGTTTTGAAGTACCACACTGCCTCTGGACCCCTGGTGGGAATTCCTCTGTTGAATTTTAGATTTTCAAAAAAAAAATCAACTACCCTTTACTTCATATTTTCTAGTATCAAAAATTAGTTGTGTGTTTATGTGCTTCTTTGGCATTTGGCAGTATTTTTAATGCCATCATTTCAGAGCAGCATCTAATGCTAAAATATTTTGGTGCTAAGAAGCTTGCACCAGAATGGTACCACAATACTGCTGGAACCAATGAAGTCAGCGGCTATAGGAGGGGCTGCCACATGAAATTAAACAGTGACTGGCAGAAGCAGTCCAAAGTCTGTGTCTGCCATTATATATATTTTTCTCAAAGAAATTACCCCCACTTCTGATAATAAACGCTACACAACAACTGGTACAAAAACCAGTCGAAATGTGTTCTGGTTCTCAAAAGGCTCTGCAATGGTAGAAATGAGGCATTAGTTCCTTGTTCTCTGGAAAGTCTTTAGGGCAAACAATATAATTAATGCTGAATACCATCTACACATCTGTGCAAGACAGCTCAAGAGGCAACTACAGTTCAAAATGAAGCACTTTTGTACTCTGCTAAGCAATTAACAAGGATATGTGATGAATGGACAATCTAAATTGTGCTTTTCTTAAAGCACTTTTACACTACAAGCCATTTTCACACAATGCTTCATTCCAATTGATCTCTCACACACGTTGACACGCTGACTTGAGTCAAGAATCCACCTACAAATCTTCCAATTATTGGACTATCCACTCTACCTCCTGAGCCACAGCTGTTCCACCTGATGCAAATATTTACAATACCTCAACATGTTCACTACAATACTGTCATTTTACAACAAACAGAGCAAAACAAGTGTAATGCAATTTAATGTGATCTTCATTTTCTTTAATTTTCATGTGCTTTTTTGGTCAAACCAATCATGTAATCAGCCAACACAATGTACTCTGCATTATTCAAACAACAATTTGTACTTTGTAGCTTCTAGCTGTCTTTGAGTAGCAAAGTGATTAGCCATTGTAGCGCGGAAGGCGGTGCAGCTTTCACAAAAAGGGAATACTATGCCACCAATAATGCCATTTTGTAAATAGATTTTGGTGCTAAAACTACAAAAGGAGTGCATTTCCTTATTTGTAACTAATGTAAATAGGTAAATGTTTAGCAGGGATCTCGGTGAATTGTGGACATTGAATGAGCCATAAGGGAACAACTGTAGAATTGATAGTGTTTGTGAAAGTCACACCAACAGAGAGGTAATTCTTTCTCTCAGGCTGGGTGGTCAGTGATCAATACACTGACTGTAAAACACATTAGTAAGTGATTGGGAGTAGAATAAAAGAATGCAGATTATACTGACAGTGCAATGGAGGAGTAATTGCTTTAAAGGAATAACGTCATTATGTCTGAAGAGCCCCGTGGCTCCGAGCCATGACGCAAAGTAATCGGTGAACAATGCTGGGATGTCTACCTGGATCGATGCGTTTAAATATACGGGAAAGAATCTCACACGCACACACACTGGATGTTTGTTGTTGTGAATCATATTAATCAGCATGTTGTTGTCACTGTGAATAAATGAGCACAGCACTCCATTACGTTTCATGTGTGTGAAGACTGTGCATCCTTTGATTTGCAAAAATTAAAAGTGCTATGCTGTTCCTGCTCTTGCTGCCATCACATCTGCGATCTTGTCTTTACTGGTCACAAGAGCCTGTTTTTCTTTGTGCACGTGTATGTACTTGCGTGAGTGCAAAGAACGATGATGCTCAAAACATCGAAAACAGGAAAGGGTTTTTGAGTTGTGAAATGAAAAGGTAATGATAGCAAGTCAAGCCTTGGAAGGGGGGGGGGGGGCTTGTTATAAAGTCAGCATCATTAAAGAAGAAAACTGGAAACACACACACACTCGTTTCCTTTCCTAACTTTGCCCTTCCTCTCTTTCTGCTCCACTTCCTCATTGTTCAGCCTCATCTGAAGTTCTACACACACACGCGTGCTTGTACGCCTGGTTAATGTGCATAGCTCATTTAAAACTGAATTATGTATTTTATATCCTTTTATTTTTCCTAGAAATTTCTCCAGATTTGGAGACAGTTTATCAACTGGAAATACAAACTGATCCTGAGCCAGTTTAAACACTGAGTTTAAAAATTTAAAGGACTATTTTAAGATATCATGGGAACAGCATCCCTTTGGCTCGTTAGTTGGAAAAAGAGGTGCTATTTCTGCCTCTGAGAAACTTGAATTTTAAAGCCTGCTAAGAAAGCTTAAAGGGCATTTCCACTGCTTAAGGCACATTTATAATAGACCTTTCACATTCAGAGAAAAAACCCAACAATCATATGACCCCCATGAGCAAGCACTTTGACAACAGTGGGAAGGAAAAACTCCCTTTAAACAGGAAGACACCTCCGGCAGAACCAGGCTCAGGGAGGGGCGGGGCCATCTGCTGCGACTGGTTGGGGTGAGAGAAGGAAGACAGAGTGCAGAGTGGTGTATAAACACACAACGAGTGAAGAAGAAACACTTGCATTATGTTGTTATTATGTTCCAGATTAAGCATCTGGTTTTAAGATTTTTAGAGCAGTGTACACGAACCTCAGTTTTAATTGAATTTAGAAGGAGGAAATTAGAGTTCATCCAGGCCTTAATGTCTATAAGACATTCCTACAGTTTAACTAATTGTTGTGTGTTATCTGCCTTGATGGCTGGATAGATTTGGGTATCATCTGCATAGAAGTAAAAATGCTATGCCTTCTAATGATATTGCCTAGGCAGTTTTTGCAGCTGTTACCCTGTGCTAGTGATGATTACACTGAAGTGGATCTAACATTGTTGGACAAGACACTTAGCGAATAAACTCTAAAAATAATGTGAGAACGTAATCGAAATGTTTATCAGGGAGAATGTGTGATTTTTAGGATACCGGACCCTAACGTTAGCATACACAACTTTATAACTAGCTGATATTGTTGTTTAGCTGGCATCTTGTCAGATGTCCGAAGACAGGAGAGTCGCATGTCTGATCTGCTGACAGTAAGTAACTGCAACAGTATTGGGAATAAATAACCCGATACGTTTTCAACTGTTAGAGCCCTGCCTCAGTTCATGAGATGTGGCTTGAGGTAAAGAGGAAGAGGATGACATTTTATCCAGATGCCGGTTGCAATGTCTCTTTCCTGCCAATTTTTGCTTCTTTGTATGGGACCCCTTCTCAGATGATAAAACACAGGTATGAGCCTTCATATGTTCAGTCTGAAGCTGCAGACATGAATTAAAATTTGCCTTCATAACACACAAACACTTACTATTTATCTTCTCCAGCTTTGGCATACTAGGTATGTGGTATCTCTGTAGCCACATTCATAAAATGTGATCAGATGGAATGGTGATCTCCAATTGTATTAATGGTAATTCTATATTTTTATAAATTCTTCTAATTTTTGTATATCAAAGACACATACTATATGTAATAATTTTATTATTACACTTGCTGTTTAAATATAACAGTTTACATTTACAACACATCTGAACCTAAATGGCTAAATCTAATTGGTCTTCTCTTAAAAACATAGGTCTGTCTCTTATAGGGTGTGCAATGAGATCACTAACGGCAGAGAAGAAGAGGACGGAGAAAACATCAATCTGATACATGTAAGTAACCGTTAATTATGTAAGAGTGACAATACAATAAAAAATTTACGTGTACATTCTAAACTATTCCCATTCTAATCCAGAGCACGGTTTATCTGCTTAACATGGCATCTTCTGACCGCTTTATGTCGCGTTACATAATCGCTGACACCCAGCAAGGAAGCCAGTGCGACACATCTGCCAGAAGATGGCAGCCTCGACCACACGCCTAAATAAATATATAAAGTTGTCATGAAGGGATATATGTTTTTTCAGTAAGGGGAAGGTGAAAAATCCCCGGATAAGACAGTAAACAAGAAGCACGAGAGAGTGTCAGAGGAGAGAGTGAGATTTGTGCGGCTGCTGCTGGGAGGGCCGACGAGGAGTGGAGGAAAGAACACCGCGACTCTGTTTCTAGGCGTTCATGTAGAGAGAAAAACAGAGAGGCACCATCCAGCAGTAAGTAAATCTCTCCATCCTATCCCCCTGTTGTGCGAATGGGTGTCATTAACTCACGTGAATAGGCTCAGTGTAGTAATTTTAAAACAGATTTTAGACGGGCAGGACAGCAGAAATGTGAATAAAAGCTTTCTGTAGCGATGTGAAAGTACAGGGATAAACGCAATAAACTCAATAGCTTACTTTAGACACGCTAACACGGCGATGCTAGGGTGTTTTTCTTTTTACCTTAGTCTTCCGGCGTTAAAGTTCATGTGATATGCGATAAAAAATGCAAAAATATATATAAAAAAGGTTAATGAGCTCGAGCGCACCGCGGTGCACGTAAACGTCAGAGGCACGTGCACAGGGACGCACTCGCTTCCACCCACTTGCTGTGCGACACGGGAAGTTAACGCAAACCATTTGCCAGTCAACTGCAGAAGGAAGAGCGCAAATAAAACACTGAATAGCTCCTTCCAGGAGTGAGCTTATATCCAGCGAGAATTGCGTAACTTTGTCAGGATTACATAAACGTCCACCTTTTTCAATTTAGTACTTTGTTAATGTGATAACACTGCTGCTCACCTGATTGTAATTTCAACCTTCGTGCCTGTTCTTAATTATATCAGAGAAGTATAAACTTATGAACACAGGTGCATTTTTTATTAAGTAATTTAGTGATGTTATGACACCGAATGCCAATATTGTAACGTAATGAGCCCACAGTATTAGAGGGAACACCCTCGGATGAACTAGCACTTGTCAACAGTGGGAAGGAAGAGCTCAATTTTTACAGGTCTCTGGAAGAACCAGGCTCAGGGAGGCATAGCCATGTAAATGCTGGAGAAGATATGTTTAGTGCATCATGGGAAGTCCCCATGCAGCCTGGGTCTATAGCTAAGGAATGGTTCAGGATCAACTGGTTCAAACTTAAATACAAGATTTGCCCAAAAAGGGAACTTAGGTTAAAAGAAAACATAAATATGTGTTGTTTGGTGTTAAGGTTATAGGGATCTTAGGTTTGAAATTAGTTTAAGACCTTACAAAATTAGCCAAAGCTGTCCACAGAAGTGGGAGAAACAACTATATCCAAAACACCAGTGTGTTATGCTGAAGAGATCATCTAGGGCTGGACTGCACTTTCATGTAATACCAGTTTATAACACAAAATGGTTCATGGTGTGAAGTGTTTAATCAAGAACTTTACCATTTACTAACTGAGGTCTGCAGAGCCTAAGATGTAGTTTTGGGGCTTTGGGGTTTCTCTGTGCATAGAACAGTCTGGCTTTGCAGTGAATTTGTTGGGACTCTCCACTCATGGAAAGCGTTTGGAATTGTATTAACCCACACCCAAATAATTTAGAACATTAGAACCGGTATTTTTGTTTTTCTTCATGCAAATATGACTGGTTCTAGTTTGGACACTAGCACTGCTTTGTTGGAAAACAGATATAAGTAACATTAAACAGCAGGTGAAGTCCTGGATTGTGTCTTGGATGAGTGGTGCATCAGTACATTTGGGCTAGTTGTTTCCTGTTATTTCTAGTCCTTGCGACACTAAGAAAGTGATTCAAATGTAAAATGTCAGAAGATTCATTCTCTGCAGTTTATTTTCAAGCACCAATTAAATTAAAAATATAAAAGATAAGGATGAATCAGTTCTCAAGCGAACAAAGCAAACCCTCCACAGTCGTAATGTATTTTAGTACAGTTCAGATGGATTTCAATTTTAGCCACCCTTGCATCTTCTGAGTCAGTCTTTGCTCCTGGCATTTGTACTTTGTGTCGCATCCCATGTTGCAGAAACCATAATGTTCGCATGACTTTCAACTCGCTGCTTGAACACATAGTATCATGTAG
>VUQR01017139.1:32188-49110 GCA_015108515.1 Hemichromis elongatus
TATCTTTAGCCAGTGCTTGATGGAGAGAGGAATTTGGGGTTTTTGTAGGCTTGTTTGTTAAATTGCACCAAAATTGGACAAAAGCAATCCGCCATGTGCACATTACAACTGCAGGGGCTGCTTGGCCGTGGACACTCATGCTAAATCACAATTTGTAAGCCTGCTGATGGTGTAACATTATGCTACTTTTGCAACCTTAATTGTTCGGATCATATGCCTGTCTTATTTAAAATTTCTCTTCCATGCTCCTTAGTTAAGCCTCCTCTTCCTGCCTGTCAGTACCGCATTGTTACTCGGGTTACTGCGGAGCAGTTCTCTGCTGCCTACCAGAACTCCGGTCTCCCTGCCATGGACAATGGCTCTCTTAAGCCAGATGTTGATCATTTGCTCACCATGCTTAATGTCACTTGTATAAACGTCTTAGATATGGTTGCTCCTTTTAGAAAAACTAAACGGCCCAGACCTAAAGCTGATCCCTGGCTAAACAATGACACCCAGGCCATTAGAAGGACCTGCAGAAAGGCTGAAAGAAAATGGAAAAAAGACAAACTTCAGAGTTCCTTCGCTAGCTTAAGAGATGCTCTGTCTCTTTATCAAGATGTTGTACATAAAGCAAAAACTAACTACCTATCAGATATTATCACCAAACACAGCTACAGCCCTCGTGTCTTATTCAATACTATCCACTCTGTTATTAACCCTCCATCCACCTCTCACTTACTAGGGTCCCCTGGTACCTGTGATAACTTCTTACGGTTTTTTGTTGATAAGGTGGATACTATTAGGTCTCATATCACTCCTCTGCCCTATGACCACTCTGTTCCCCTGTTTTCCTCAGTTGTGGTTGATCACTTCGAGTCGATTTCTCTGAATTCTTTGGCTGAAGTTGTCTCCCGTCTTAAGCCCTCTATGTGTCATTTTGACACCATCCCCTCTCGTCTTTTCAAAGATGTCTTTGACACTATTGGCCTAACTATTATCAACACCTCTGGAGGCGCCTTTCTGGAGACTAATGCTATTTTAGAATCCTTTCAGTCTGGCTTTAAAGCGCTACATAGTACTGAAACTGTGCTTTTAAAAGTTCTTAATGATCTTTTATTGACTATCGATTCTGGTAATCCTGTCATTTTAGTGCTTTTAGATTTGAGTGCGGCATTTGATACAGTAGATCATGGGATCCTGCTATCTAGATTGGAAAATTGTGTGGGCATTAAGGGTACTGCACTTGGTTCAAATCCTGCCTAACCGATAGGAGATTTTCTGTCAGATTCGATGGCTCCTCTTTCGTATCCACCCCCCTTACGTGTGGGGTTCCACAAGGGTCTGTCCTTGGTCCAATACTTTTTTCCCTGTACATGCTCCCTCTAGGTTCTATCTTTAGAAAATATGGAATCTTGTTTCACTGCTACGCTGACGATTCTCAAATCTATTTTCCCCTTAAAACGAATTCTGCTGACCCTTTTAAAGTTTTACTTGACTGTCTTGATGACATTAAATGTTGGTTTGCTTTAAATTTTTTTACATATAAATGATCAAAAAACTGAGATTATATTATTCGGACCCTCTGACCCTCGTTTTCCTTTTAATGTTGAACTTGGTCCACTGAAAAAGTTCAGAACGCCCCTTGCAAAAAATTTCGGTGTGTTTCTCGACAGCTCTTTCTCATTTGAGAAACAAATAAACTCTGTTATTAAAACCAGCTTTTTCCAGTTGAGGGCCATTGCAAAAGCCAAGACTATGCTGTCATCTGCTGATTTCGAGAGAGTGATTCATGCCTTTATTTAATCTAGGCTTGACTACTGCAACAGTCTTTATTTTGGTATTAACCAGGCGTTATTCCCTTGTTTGCAGCAAGTTCAGAATGCGGCGGCCCGACTCCTAACAGGCACTTGCAAATTTGAACACATTTCCCCAATACTGGCACGTTTGCACTGGTTGCCAGTTCGTAGCAGAATCGAATTCAAGATTTTGTTGTTTGTTTTTAAATCTTTGAATGGATTAGCTCCATCTTACCTACTCGGACCTTTTAACTAAAAATACTCCGAGCAGAGTTCTTAGGTCGGCAGATAAGTTGCTTCTGGATGTCCCCAGAACCAGACCGAAGAACAGAGGTGTCCAAGCTTTGCTGCCCCCAAGCACTGGAACAGTCTGCCCCTTGACATTAGGTTGTCGCAAACATTTGACATTTTTAAAACCCGCTTGAAAACACACTTGTATTCTTTAGATTTTAATGGGACTGGTCTAGTCCCTTTTCTATGAATGTTTACTATTTTTATTATGTACAGCACTTTGGTTCAATCTGTGTTGTTTTTAAATGTGCTTATAAATAAATTTGATTTTTTTTTTTACTTTGGTTGGTCCACAGAACAGGATTGTAGTAAGCCACGTTTGTGACTTACTACAATATGTTGACTGCAGAAATTAGCCCCAGCTGCCAAACTGCACTTTGCGTAAGAAGAACTGATTATAAAATATTAATAGTGTACAGAGTGCACCCTGTCCGTGGTGTGACACAGTCTTGCTATTTTTTCACTACATCCTCAGCCATGAAGTTAGAGTGATTCAGATTGGAGCACTTTGAAAGCCCTTCGTTATCTGTCATTGTTTAGACACAAAGTCATCCCATTTAGTTAACATGAGAACTGCTGTTCAACCAGCAGTAGTGCTTTTATGTAAGTCTCTTGTTTCAATGGTCTGGTATTAAATATGCAAGGCAAGCGTGATGTTTTTAATGTTTTTTCTAAAGTTCTCCTTATTCTTCCTAATTCTTTTGACAGCTTGAAGCGGAAAGGAGGCTACAGGGAATTCTGTGTAAGAGAAAAGCGACAAATAAAGCCCGCAGGATTGGAGGACTGCAAGAAGCCTGCAAAGGCAGGGAACAACATCCTTCACAGCCCTGCCTGCTTTAACTGTGGTGGACATTTCAAACCGCTCCATTCTTGGCCACCCAGGAGAAGCGATGCAGGATTAAATCACATGCTCCATCAAGAGTGATCACAAACCACTGCTGAGGCCTCATTCTCCAGCGCTTAAGGTGCTCTTGACTCTTTACCACAGTTTAGAGGGATACAGACGTGAAAGAACACTGATAAACATTAGACACAGTTAATAATTTTTCAGTGAAGGTGCAGGGGGGGAAAAAAAGGCCCAGCCACGGCCCACGAGAGGGTCTCTGAGCAGCTTTTGAAGGCGAGGACTCCTGCAGTGACAGAGGACATGGGGAACAAAAACACCAACCTGCCCAGAGGCCCTGAAGCTGAGGCCACAGAAAAAGACGAAGGGGTACTCATCAGCAGCATCACGGGTAAAATGGATTTTTCTCTATCCTGTTTTAATGTAGTTCATAACTGCTGCGTGGCTTATTTTTTAAAGTTTGCGCACCTCAGGAGATGTTATCATTCTGTTCACTGTCAGAGAGTGTAGGCGGTTAAAATGTATTGCTCATTCAGTAAAATATGCGATAGAAATACTTTGTCATGTTCAAATATCCATAAATTGGATTTATAGCAGGGGGAGAGCCACCAATCTGCAGAGAACTGCTGATTAAGAGCTTTTCGTGTCTGTCGGCAGACGCTGACTTTACAGAGACTGTTACACTGCAGAAGAAAAGGTAGAGCTTGAGGTGATCTTGAAAAAGCTAAGCTTGTAATGTACTATACAGCTGCAGCTGATCGTTGGGACTAATTATAATTCACAGCATTGAGGGGCTCACAGGCTGTTTGTGACGGCAACCTGCTGAGGTTTGTTAGGTGGCTTTGGGCTCTAAAGTGTTCTCTGAGGATGCGAAACACACAAACACATTTATAGCATACTTTCTGTATGTATTTAATACCAGGAGACTTACACATGTCCATAACCTCCATCCTGTAAACTGCACCTGAAATGCCGCACTGTGAACTATTATCTCAATATGCGTCCTTCACTTTTTTGGAGCCATAGTAGTAATTGAGCGTCTGACACATTGCTTCCTGAGAGCCGTGAACCATGCATTGATAAACAAATACAAATGGATGTTTGAGCTAAGTGAACTCGCCATAATCTCAAATAAAAGGTGGAGACAGCTTTGATGTCTGAAAAGTGTAGTCAGTGCTAAACTACTTTGAACCTGCATTCTTTAGGATGAGCCAGGGTGGGGTGTGTGTTTGTATGTGTGTGTAAGAACAGCCCGAACAAACACAACCTACACAAACCCTTATTTGATGTGGTGATGGTCTCTAGTTTAAAGTCTTTTTGAGCTCAGCCAGATATTCATTTTGTTCATTCGTTTGTGCTTCATACACCAAGTTACTTTTTGCATAATGCTCAGTCTTTTGCACGTTTCTGTTACATTGTTGTGTTTGTATTGTTCTGTTCTGTCCGTCTGTCTTTGTTTTTGTTTTTTTTTTGCAATTTTTGCACACTTGCACTTTATGTAGTCCTGTGTTCTATGTAGCACCGTAGTCTTGGAGGAATGTTGCCTCCTTTCACTGTACCACTGCACATAGTTGGAATGACAATAAAGCCACTTGACTTCACATTTTGAGTGACGTGCAGTCCTAAAACACCAAGACTGCAATGGCGAAAACACGAAGGTTGACGCTTCTCTACAGTACTTCACTTAGTGAGTCAGCATATATATGAAGTCGATGCTATCTGGGTCGCTGCTATGTCGCATTGTGACACATTTGTGCCAACATGCTATTTTAGCATACTAATAAGCATTTTATAATGGATTCACAGCTTTATATAATGGGCAATTCTCTGTAAAAGAGAATGCTACACAAGTAATACAAGCACACATTGCAAACACAGGTTGTGTGTTGGAAAAAATATTTTTTGTGCTGCTTGTGAGGTTTTTTTGTCAGCTGGAGAAAGGAATAGTTAGGCATTAAAATACATAATAAAGGCACTGTTTTACTATAGTACTAGGAAACTGATCCCACCGTCATATGGTAACGATGAAGGTAGAGCCACCCAGTGATTAATGATTAGCATACAGACTCTAAACACAGGTAAACTAAGCCTGAGTAGAAGTCTAGCTGATTCCCCATGTCTTCACTCTTCAGTTTGTTATATGTACTAGTGACTAGTCTCTCATCTGACTCCAAAAAGTGAAAAAGGTTTGAGTATAGCTTAGCTTGTTAATCTTAATTACAGCTGTCATAGCTTACACAACAGAGAGGACTGCTTTGAGTCAAGCTTGCATCTCTTTGTTAGGCACCCTCCTCCTGGTGGACTTTAAGATTCTTTTGGATTTTAGGTTTTCTGCCATTAAGTTTCCGAGCAGAGACGTAAACCTGATGGCATAGTGGTGACATCACAGGATGAGGCCACTTGAGACAGCTTCTCCGCAGCCACAGAAGGCTTTCAAGAACTGGTTTACAGACTTTGTGAAACGAATCCAGGCAACAGCATCTCAGTTTGTTTGCATTTCTGATGCTAACTCATCACACCAAAATGTTGATAAAACGCTGAAATAACACTGATTCTACCACTGAAGCATTTGTTTTCATATCAGGATATGTCTGTGCTTTATGTTTTTAGAAAGTGTCTCCAGAGATAAATCACAGGGCCCCACCCCAGAGCTGCTGGCCTCCCTGCAATCCCTTGGAGAAAACAGCGACTGCACGCTGCTGCCACACTCCTTGCACCAGGTGTGCGTGTATGTGTGTGGATGTGTGTGTGTGCTTGATGGTTTGAGAGCACCTGTGAAGAATATTTTTCTTTTAGGATCCAGGGGGGATTCTCAGTGTCTTTATTTAGTCTGACCAGAAAAGCACTGTGCGAGAGAGTGTGACTTTTTGTATGCTTACATCTACTGCACGTCTCTCAGTGTGCCCTGTTTGCAAAATCTGTGTGAGTGGAGACGAATACATCAAATCTCAGAGCTGGTGTTTTGCAAATGCGTCAGTGTAGCTCGTTACATTTACAAATAGAGTGCAAATGAAAGCTTTGGCTGTGTTTATTGTTAAAAAGGGTCAGCTTAGCTTATTTGAAAGTGTTCTGCAGTGCAGGTGTGGGAGCCCCCCACCCCCCATCTCTGATCACAATGATGGTGTTCAGCACACATACTAATTAGAAGCCCGATGAATAAAGTGAGGTTTCGGCTCCGTGTTCGGGTTAAAAGGATCACCGTGTGTTGCTTGTGCAGTACTTTTCCTGTCACTGTTTTCTAACAACACTCACAGCACAGTTCATTTGTTTCAGCTACTGCTCTAGTTTGCTTAGCAGCCAGCTGCAGCACTTGCTGAAACAAAAGGGGAAGCTGTTTTGCTTAAAATTCTCATAATGGAAAGGAGAGCCGGTGCGTTTCGTCCAGAGACAGAATCAGTTGACATGTTGCCGTAGATTCAAAGTTGTTTTGGCAAGTCCAGTCAAAATACTGCTGTTTCAGACCACAGAATATGCCATTGAATATATATGTCTAAAAGTAAAGATACCAAAAAGAAGAATTCAGGAAAATAGAGGCAAGACCCTCTTTTCCTCAATAGGGTTTTGGACCTGCTATTGATCCTCTACCTAATCACACGAGCCAAGGTGTGAAAACAGGTGTGGATGACAATCAGCCAAGGTTTCGGGTCAACCCATTGTGAAGCCTAGCCCCACGCTATCATGTGATTTACTGAGGTCAAATGGCCCAGGATGTGAGTGGGCATTATAGGGGGGTCCATGACCCTCTTGGGGACACTCTTATAGGTCTTAAAATCTGGAACTCTCCACCAATATTTACTAAATATTACAAATTGTAGTTTGTATGTATTTTCACATCACAACACGATGAGACTTTCAAACTGTAAGAGTATTTACTTGAACACACCTGAACAAAGGCAAACGAAGTTAATAAGAAAGCAAGAAAATGGTGAAATTATCTGGATTTTGTGGGATAGAAAGGTTTCTGCTCTCATACATAGAACAATAAAAAAAATAATGAACTAATGCTTAATATGAGAATCTGATGGATTTTAGTAGATTACAGTGGATCCACATAGTGCAGGTTTCATCGAAGAGCAGCACTATTGCCTCCGTTACAAAACATTGGGGGGAAAAAACAGGACAGCTGTGGTTAATGGCTTTCTGCGTATCAAGGGTGGAGTCTCTTACTGTTGAGACTGTTTGTGTGTCGGGCATGACAGTCCCACTGCTTATTGCTGTTCTGCTTAGCAGAATCCATTAGGAATTCACAGGAATGCTGACACATACATCACCTTCACCTATATATCAATGCCAAAAGTATAGGGACAGCTGTAAATCCAGAGCTGTCCAAAACTATTGCCAACAAAGAGACAGCTGTATAGTACAAAGTAATAGTCACAGCAAATAACTGAAAACCAAATGGAGGTAAATTAATCATTGGTGGAATAATCACTTTAACTGGTGGTTAAGAATATGATTCTTGTGAATGCAACATGTCAGGACCACCTGGAGGGAATGTTATCATTTGTAGCTCAAACTATTACTTGGAATTAAATATGAACTGATCAGATTTTGGTACACAGTAATAAAAATTATGAGTTGACATCAAAATGTCATCTTCAAAAAACCCAAAAAAGGCTTTTCTGGCCATCTTCAGAATGTTGGAACTCCTGAACAGGAGGGGTAGACTAGGAAGATGCTTCACATCTGGCCAGATACTGAATTAACAACACTATAATCTTTGCTGTTGTTTGAAATTCTTTTTCCAAGATTAGGGGATTTCTGTGTGGTTTATGTGAAACATGCTGCTCTTTTGTTTCTAATCTTAAGCAATCGTTTGCAATCAGATTTCACTACTAGTGTTTGAGATGGAGTTAAAGGCATCTGTGAGGTAGAAAAAGCCCAAAGAGCTATGCCAACACAGACCATAAGCTGCTGCGTGTGACTTTTTGTTTCGCAGGTTGTCTCCGTGGCTGTGGTTCCTGGTATGAGGAGGCCATGTGATCCTCATCTTTGAAGGGATTTAGTGAGATTCCAACAAAAACATACATTCAGTTAGAAGCATTCAGCCAAACGTAGAGTAAGAGTAGTTGAAGTCTACCTCTGCTTCACAGATGAATGATTATGTGTCAGTGAAATTCTGTTACATGACTTGTTTAATTTTGCGTAAAGTGTATTCTGTCTAATAAATCATCTTTTTTTCTATCTTTTCTTTTAGATTGCAGAGGCCTACTCGCTTAAAGAGGACTGTATCCTTTCAGGGGCACAGACAACTGATATATCTATTTAATACATTGTGACATTTGGCAGTCAGTCACCAGTGTTTTGCAACTAAATCATTATCGAGCTAGACTGGGAGGCATTCTAATTAAAAAGGGTTTATGAGCATGATATGACACTGTGCAGTACGTACCCTCATCGCAACATGTTCTCACTCCAAAGCGTACGCGTTCGGAAACATGAGACTGAATCTACACATGTACATTTATTTTACTTTCTCATCATAAATTGCCATGGGAAACACTATCTAACACGATTAAGGTTATGGTTAGCATTAAGGTTAGGGCTGGAATACACGGCTGGTATGTCTGTTACTGCCGGGAGTGTCATTCTATTGGATTCCATCCACAATCCGGCACGTATCTTAGAGATGCAAAGGTTAACTTTTCGCGTTCCTATGGGATGCCTCGGGACATGACAAATCGTCGGTATGTTACGCGTCGGGAATGAGAACAGTTTACTTTTGGTGAACCTTACCAAGGAGATAAGGATTTACAAGTTGTGGCTTCTTCCACTATGGGCCTGGGCGGGTCTGAATTTTAGTTTACAGGGTCAAAGGTAACAGTCCTGAGCAAACTTTGTTGTAATTGAAATGTAGAGGGCATAAAACCTCTGTAAGGTTTTTGTCTGTCTCTCAGCCATTCTCTTTGTCTGACTAAATGTGATTTTCTGTGTCTCTCAGGCAATGGGTGTTCCCCATATTTTGGCTTAAAGCCCAAAGGGCTCGGAGTAGTAGTTTCCTTTGGCTCTGTTTGTGCTGTTGCTCTGGTAACAGCTATGGGCCTGTCTTGCTGTAAGGAGTGTGGTGTGTACGTAATGCGTTTATGTTTGAGTGGACAAGAAAAGAGACACAGAAACAGACTGAGTTCTTAATTTATTAAAAAAGAAGGTCCATGAGACAAAGAGCAACACGTCCTGCAGCAAAAGCACAGCAGAAACAACAAAGGGATGTTTGGATTGGGACATGAACACACAATGGCTAAAAAACACTGTAGTAAATGTGGAGTATGAAAAATTAGATTATCTTGCTGTCTTGCTTTTTTAAAGGTCATGTTTGTTCATATTTATCTTGGCTGACAGGTAAATTACTTTAAGCCTTAGTGGTACATGGCAGTAGGCATGTTTCTGCCACTATGTTTCATATTTAGCTGATGTTGTTACCCCAAATGACATAAATCCCAAAGCTGCTCATTTTTGCAGTCTAACTGACCTTTAGACTGCAATCTTATTGACGCCCTTCACTTTGCAGTCCATGGATGTCTTCTGTTGTTTTGTTTACTGAATTTTACTAAGATAGCATTGTAACAGGTGAATTTAAGCAATTTGTATTGTTCAAAGAATTTAGAGCATGTTAGGTCTCAATAATAGGTGAAAAAAGCTGGGAAACACTTTATAATACAGCCTACAATTCAATTTTCTAGTATTTAACATGTAACTGTTATAAATTTTAAGTACTTAAAATTATTGCAATGATACTTAAAAAATGTTTGCAATAGAATAAGAGTATAATTCCTTGTTGTTAAAGAAAAGCAAAGACATTATAGTAAAAGTATTTTTAACCGACCAGACTTCATCTGTATTATAAAGTGCTACCAAGTTGATCAGAGATATTATTTTATGAGTGAGTGTGTGTTGTATCTTTAACTGGCCATGCTACTAGACCAGCGGGCCATCCAGTTCTTACAGCTAGAGAAGCTCTACCATGAACGCCTGCTCTCCAATCTCACAGTCCTGCAGGAGAACTGGGGTTCGGCCCTTTCTTTAGCATATTATTTGTCCTAAAAAAACACAAAACATATACTTATGGCAACATAAAGTTGCATTTAATCTATGTGTACCTGCACTTGTGTGTTCCCAGAGAGCCAATGGAAGGAGAAGGACAGCGACAGCAGCTTGCCTCCTGAGACAGAAAGCATAAGTGAGAAACACTTTGAGAAACTGAGCCAGATCTGCAGAACACACCTCAGGTAAACCACAGTGCGAGACTTTCCTTGCATTTTTGAACATTCCTGTGTCACTGATACAAATGTAGATATATGTCTTTGGTGTGGACTTTTCTTAAGGCTCCACTCATACACAGACAGCAGAAAGTTGAGCAGCTCTCATTGTCTGAAGTAAATTCTTTCACGCCATCTGCATTCCCTCCCATTGCCTTCATCACTGTCACACAGAAAGCTTTTAGCACCAATTTTGCTTTAACACAATCTGCTGCTATCTTTGTCTCTCTCACGAGGACAAATCAAGAAGTCGTAGACTGAGCCCCAGTATCAATGATGCATGAGGATAGAGGGAGGATATACACGCGTAGGAATGAAAATCTATTTTAAAAAGTGTAAATATGAATATCAATATTGCAGGAAGGGCACAAAAGATTTCCCCTCTAGATTAATTTCCGCTCGATGCAGACTGACACCAGGAGTTTGCATGCCAGACACTGGTGGGTCTAGCTTTGATCCACCTGGTATGTTACTGCAGGCCAGAGTCACAAATGCCAGCCTGCCAAATGTTTAAAATTGTTTTTTCATAAGTTCAGTAATATATTAACATCCTCTACTTCTCGTTTTCTCCTGCTGCTTGTCTTGTCTTTTGTTTGTCTCTGTCTTTTTTTGGAATCACTTAGACCATCCGTCAGTGTGGAACAGGTAGGAGAGACCAATAGCCAGGCTGTTTAGGCCTTTGCTCAATTTAAGACCTTTACTTCATGATAAAATTGTCAATGTTGTTTGCTATGTTTCAATCACCAGAACAAGCTCAACACAACACTCACAGACGTTCAGACGAAGTCCAAAGGACTGCAGCCCCATCATGAAGGTAAACATGTATCGTTGTTCGTAACTGATACCAAAGGAAATACCACAACCCATGATTTGTTTAGAAGTGTATACTCTCTGCCACATGCCACATATTTAGCAGACTGATAGCAACATTTATGACAGGTTTTAGTGACACTTTGGCATATTTTACAATCTCATTTTGCATTAAAAAAAAAACTGGAGTGAGCTAACTTTACTTTATTAGAAAAAACAGATATTGACAAGATATTGACTTTAAAGAAATAATTTACAGTTGAACAAAATGCCATTAGATTTTTGCCTATGAAACCAAATGATGCCCAATGAGCACATTGTGGCAAAATATAACAGAAGTCATAATTTTTTTTTCTATATTCATTCCATCCAACACGCCAGAAACAATACACCAGGAGGAAGTAAAAGAACACAGCTTGATTTTGGAGTCGGAGCAATCATCACCACAGCCAGGCCATGAGGAGGAGGATGGAGATACATGTGAGGAAGGGCAGGAAGTAGAAGAAGAAGAAGAAGAGGAGCAGTGTGAGGAGACACCAGAAGAGGAAGAGGTGAAAGTGGAGTGGCCAACAGGAGTACCTCAGGCATCAGACAAGGACCTGGCCAAACTGTCCCACAAGGAGGGGGTAGGAATACACTTTTTTTATTTGCCTTTACACTCAATTAGTACCGCTAAAAGATCCATCCATCCATCCATTCGCTTCCGCTTATCCTTATAAAATGAAAACAAATGAGGATGTGGTCATTTCAGATATTAAATTAATATACTGTACTGTGCCAAAGTCTTGAGCCACTCCTTATGTATCGATATTTTAATAAAAATGGGAAACAGGAAAATGGGAATTAAGCACCTAAGACAACAAAGTTTGTACAATTCTAGCAGGATTTTTTCCCCCTGTTTTCAAGGACATCACTTTCAGATACTGTACATCTGCTGTAGATTGGTTTTTATCCCTGCTATTTCTTCTTTTGTTATCCACTTGTTCAGTTTCCTCAAAGATTTTAAGGTCACACTACACACCCTGTGCCAAGTTTTGGGCTAATAGCTCTTGGGGAATGACCTTGTTGGTGCAGAAATGGCACTTTATACCTGTCAGAGTGGGATGTCTTGGGCATTTTTCATAGATTCAATTAAAGAAAAGGGAAAACTTCCTTATGGAAAGCTGCTAGCAACAAAGTGTCTAAAGATAGAATTTAAAATTGGTTCATTGCTATTGTCTTTTATCTGTTTACACAACACTGGCTCATTTGGTGAGTTACGTGAATGATTCATAGGTCAGTGTTAAGTGGTTCAAAAAAAGCAAGAATAAAGATTCCTACAAAAAATGAGGAACAAGGTACATTTGACGCCCACAGCAAAACATAAAGAAATTAGGATTGGCTCAAGACTTTTGCATAGTACTGTATTGGTACAAATATATTTTTGCTTTCCATCCAACACCATTCATTTATTTCCTTTTCCTTGCTGGCTTGTTTTCTTTGTCCTTTCCATCTGTCTTCATCTGTCTTATTGTGTCTGCCTGCAATAAAAAAAATACTTTATTTTTTTTAATTCCACATGCTGATCGGCTCTCTGTTCTTCCTTAGACACTCCCACGAATGATATCTGTCATCCCTAAATGAGATCTTCATCATTTTTCTTTTGAGAAATCATGCACCCATGTTCACTGGTGTGGCCTCACACTTGGGATGTTTACCCTGCCAAGTGTGTTAGATTACTGAGCCAAGACATCATGTTCTGGCTCAACCACTAAGCTGGAGGGGCCTGGTTCTTCGCAGAGGTGGGGATGTAATCAGAGCTTTTCCAAACAAGCAGCACAGGATCAAGGCCTTGCATTGATGGGTTTAGGATTGTGGCTAATTTGACTAGAAAGCACCTCTTTCTGTCAAATTTCACAAGGGTTTGGAATGTTTTCCATCAGCAAAATTGCAGTTGCCTGAATCTCTAAACAGTTACAGAACTAATTTTATAAATTCAGTAGTAACATGGAAAATCTGACACAAAAATCTCCAAAATATCATGACAAACATTGTCTGACTTAGACAAATTATTTATATGTTTTTATTTTAGTTTTTTTGTGCATGCTCTGTTTGGTTCTTTAGCCATCAGAATTATTATCTGAAGGCCGAGAAAGATGCCCAAAGGATTATTTATGTTTTGACTAAATGGTTTGTGGCAAACTGCGATAAGCCTAGGCAGTGACTTCTGTACCCAACAGGTGGGATTTTAACAAAAATGAAGTGCAGCAAACAGAGTTCATCTAACAGGAGCATGTCAAACCACCTGTGACAAAAAAGCCATTTTGTCTGTCAGACCTGCACATTGCTCATTCAGCCCTCTGTCATCCAAAGCAGTGAGCTCCTGGAGAAAAGCAACAGGAAGCAGGATTAGTTTATAGACCATATAACAGGTAACTGCTGACAGTGTGATATGTGAAAAGGCCATAGTGTGTCCTTTCTGAGGCCCCTGAATGAGCTTGGAGAGGACAATAAAGTAGTTGAAATGCATGGTGTCCTCTTGGGGATGAGTCATGTTTTATTATGCTTTGTGGTTTTCAATTGTTTTTATTAGTACAGTTCTGTTTGTGACTCTTCTTTTCCATCAGGCAGTGCATACTAGGAGTGCTCCAGAACTCTTTCTTATGCCCATTCCTTAAAAAATATAGAAAATATATATATAAAAATAACACTGTCGAGCTTATAATTCTGTGTGGAAAATTGTTACCCATTTGTCATTCAGTGGGTGAACCTATACGTATTTGAATTTGTAATGATTACTGGGAGAATGTTAGCACTGACGTGGTTAGAAAATTCCAGTTTGTCTTACATCTAATTAGTGGGTAGATTTTTTGGGATAGTAACAAATGTTAAATTTGTGGGGGCAGGGTGGGGTGTAGCTACTTAGATTGATGGTTGTAGTGACCCAGGAAATCGTAGCCAGTCCTATCTGCTACATTTCACCTCAGCTAATTCCTGCCAGTGAAATGGACCTTTCCATTGTGATTGCGTTACCTTATTAAGGGGAGTTTTTCCTTCCCACTGTTGCCAAGTGCTTGCTCGTAGGGAAATGTCCAGTTGTTGGGATTTCCTCTGTATTATTGCAGAATCTTTATCTTACAATATATAATGCAAATGTTTTAGTCTTTGTAAGTGAAGGTCCACTATTTTATCAATAAGTTACTTAGCATTAAAGGTAGGTCAGCAGGTATAAGTATCTCATGCACCTTTATGAATCCAGCTAGGTAACCAAGCTTCCGAGCTGATAACTTAGCACTCTCCACTGCTGCCAAAATATGGTCAATTTGGGGGTCCCCAAAAACAGTATGGTAGCAGATAAAGCTCAAAATTTAAGGTTTCAGATTCTAGCGTTAAAAACCAGCAGGTGATGTCACTATAGCTATGTCCATTTTTTGTATGTGTAAATGACCACGGCAGACCCGATGGCATGAACATGCTTTCCACTTTATTAGCACACACACAAACCACACCCCGCCACAGTATGCAATCTGTGGTCCCGAAAGGGTAAATGCTGGCAACCTTTGTGATCTCCGAGTTTTCCTCTGGTATAATCATGAGGTTAGAATTTGTGGTTTTGAGTGAATTCTTTTAGATGAGAACAAGGACAAGGCAATAAATATGCGTGAAACATGCATGTTTCAAAAGATTTATCAAACCATATTTTTTTCCCAAAAATGTCTGATTCACATAGGGCTTTACTTGAGTCCCAGAGTGTGCAATAAGTTCAATTCAGTTCATTTCAATTTTATTTATATAGCGCCAAATCACAACAACAGTTACCTCAAGGTGCTTTATATTGTAAGGTAGACCCTACAATAATAAATACAGAGAAAAACACAACAATCAAATGGCCCCCTATGAGCAAGCATTTTGGCGACAGTGAGAAGGAAAAACTCCCTTTTAACAGGAAGAAACCTGCAGCAGAACCAGGCTCAGGGAGGGGCGGGGCCATCTGCTGCGACGGGTTGAGGTTAGAGAAGGAAGACAGAATAAACGACATGCTGTGGAAGAGAGAAAGAGATTAATAACAAGTATGATGCAATGCAGAGAGGTCTATTAACACATAGTGAGTAAGAAAGGTGACTGAAAAGGAAAAGCTCAATGCATCATGGGAATCCCTCAGTAGCCTATGCCTATTGCAGCATAACTAAGGGAGGATTCGGGGTCACCTGATCCAGCTCTAACTATATGATTTGGCAAAAAGGAAAGTTTTAAGCCTAATCCAAAAGTAGAGAGAGTGTCTGTCTCCCGAATCCAAGCTGGTTCCATAGAAGAGGGGCCTGAAAACTGAAGGCTCTCTCGTTCTGTCTGTATAGATTTAACTGAATGCCATGACCAGTGGAATATCGAGTACGCCGCTAACAATGTACCCTCACACAGTAAATAAAGGCAGGAGCTGATGAGGCTGACTGTTTAGTGTTACTGCAAATGGACCCTCTGTGCTGTAATGTATAAAGATGTCGAAAGCAGTTCCTCCCTCTGACCCTTTGAATACTTAGCTTGCTCAATCATGATTTCCTATTGAAACACATTACTCAGGCCAACACAGAGAATAATGTCCGCTTCTGTGTGTGCAGCTGTGTGTCTACTTGTCCCAGTTGCAATTTATCTGAAATGTTGCTGACAAAAATCAGAAATCACAATTACATTTCCAAATTTTAATATCAAAAGATACAGATGCTTATAATCACAGGCTTGAGACACAGAATGCCATAACTGCTATGATTGAAATAAAACTACAATTTATCTCGGGCATTGGTGAAAAAAATAGCACATAAGTCAAATGTATTTAAGTCTGAAAGGGCAGCCAGGGAGTTTAAAAGGGAGTTTTTCCTTTCCACTTTCACTAAGATCTGGCTCATAGGGGGTCATGTGATTGTTGGGGTTTTCTCTGTAGTATTAGCACGTTGCACTATAAAGTGCTAATGTTTCAGTTTTGGTGAGTAAAGTTCCAGTGTTTTATCAGTATGGTTTTAATAGAAAACCTTCAAGACAATTGCTAGTCAGAAGGGGTTATCTTGGTAAACTCACCGCAAGTTCAGACGGTGTGGTGCTCAGAGAAAAGGCAAAAAAACCCCAAGAGCTACAGCTCAAGACTCTACAAGCCTCAGCATGTTAAATGTTAAAGTTCATGACAGTGAAGTTGGAAAAAGACTGATTGAGTCTGGTTTGTTTGGAAGGAGAAACCCTCTTTGCTCAAAAAAAAAGAACATGGCAGCAAAAATTAAGACTGCTCAAGTTGGTTTTGAATAAACCACAAGACTTTTGGAACAATATCCTTTGGAGATGTTTGTCCATAACGTACAGCAGCACACAGTTTGGCAAAAACCTAATACAGCAGATCAGTACTAACACCTCACAGCAACTGTCAAGCACGGTAGAAAACGGGTTATAACTTCGGCTTCGTTTTGCAAGCTAAAATTGGGCGATGAATTTTAAGCACAGCAGAAAATCTACAAAAGAATAGCTGAAAACAAAAGAATCAAGATGTTGGATTGGCCCAGTCAAGGTTCAAATGTCAGCCTGACTGAAATGCTGTGGCTGACCCTGAAGAAAGCTGTGCATTAATGGATGCTTGCAAAGAAAAGTGGACCACAGTTTTAAATTTCCTCCACTGTAGTGTGAGAGACCAAAAAGTCATACAGAAAACGATTATTTCAACTTGTTGCTGCTAAAGGTGGTTCTACAATCATAGGAGGCACTGAGGATTGAAGTTTGGTTTTTTTTACATTATGGTTCACTATTTACCATAATTGTACACATAATGTTTAATTGCATTATGAATTTGGGTTTTGCTTTCAAAAATTGCTCCAGCTCATTTGACGAGACTGTCATAGCATTGTTAAACAGTAATAATAACTTTAATGCCTGTGCTTGTTGGCCTGTTAGCATTATCCTTTTTTTTTTTTTTTTTTGGCCTCTTTC
>VUQR01017140.1:6137-35545 GCA_015108515.1 Hemichromis elongatus
GTGGACTCTGTGCTAAAATCGCACAAGGATGCAAGGATGTAGTCCGCACCGTCCAACAACAATACAGCAACCTAACAAAAACTCAACAAACGTTACGCCTCCGGGCCAGATATGTGTTTAATAGGAGGAGTGCTAATAAACACCAACAATATGCTTTAAGTTGTAGTTTGGTAAGAGTGAGCCTGTGACAGAGGGAGTGCAGTGCGCGTTATTGACACGCACATGTGGCATAGCCAGCGGATCTTTGTTGCCCCCCGCCCTCCTCCCCCCCTCACAGCCTCCTCTGTCGGTCATGACTGAAACAGGCATGACTGCACAGTGAGTGGCACGGCTCAAATCTCCCGTACACAGAATTAAGGCCACTATTGACATGTTCGTGTCGCATGAACTTGAATCATAAACATGCCCTCCCCCCCTACCCCGCCCCCCACCCTTTTTATTATTTTTTTTGTCTACGCCTTTCAGCAAAGAGAAGCATGAGCGCTCTTTCTTTGTGGTGTTTTCCAGTTAGGTATCCCTACAGGGCAGCTGCAGTGGGAATTTCGGGGCTCGTACTTTTTTTTTCTTAGACGGAACGCTTTGGGCTTGCCTGTGCGAAGAGGGGGACGGGGGCTTTTGTATAGTAACCTGCTGATAAGAGGGGAGCGAGGAGGGTGTTGTGGCTCTTTGGAGAGGGTGTGTAATATGTGTCAATGTCAAATGGAGGTGTGTCCCTTGTGAGCGTGTGTTCACGGGCCGTGTTATTGCGCGAGTAAAAAAATCTGGGGAAAAGGGATTAAAATTGAGAAATTGAGTGAAAATGTGCGTTTCGCATTCCTTTTATCTTCGAGCGCGAGTGGAAATGTTTTGCTTTAGTGTGTCGTGCCCAAACCAAGGACACACACACACACACACTCTCTCTCTCTCTCTCTCTCTCTCTTTTCTGTCTACACACTGCTCCAGAGACAATTTTTTTTCGTCTTTAATCTGCCGCGAGCTGCACGCACGCACGCGCCCAAGCCTGCTTGGGCGCGTGAAGATTCTGTGACTCATACCGCGTTTGGAGACTCGCGGCCTCGCTGCTCTTTGAGTAAAGTGGAGCCCCCTGCTGATAACACGCACGCGCGCAGCCAAACACGCACGCGCATATATAGGCTCATCTTGGTGTAGGGGGGGAAGGGGAGTGAACGTTCGTTCCAGAACTGTTCAGGCTCTGAGACGTGGACGTGCAGCCTTACGCAGGCGCACCCCGGCTCTGCACGTATGGGGTGCGCTGAGGTGTACATAGCCCACAAACACACGGCAGGAGTGGATTGTTTCTCTTTTACTAGTGGGTGTGGTGTTAGGAGCAGCCAAGTCCAAATTTGTGTCGGTGTATTCAAAGAAAAATACAAGAGAAATTATGGTAATGATGGCAATAACGATAATCAGCATTGCACTGATGACATAGCTGAAAAAAGTTACTTTCTAATTTTTTATGGAGTATTTTAAACGTGAACGGTAGTTCACCCAAATGTCAGAATTTTGGTCTTATCTGCTGATGCTTTGTGTATGTGTGTGTGTGCATTGCAAGGGTTGGATGGTATGTGTGTGTTTGTCGTTTTAAAAAATAGCCCTTTAATCGATTTCATCTGTTATTTTTTGAGGGTATTTCATTATTTTGTGGAAGAGTTTTATCATTATTAATGAAAAACATTACGATGCCACACGCCAGCGCTCTGAGCAGCCTCATCCACAACAACAGCAAACTTGAGTGTATCTCTGTTGTGCTGGTGTGGAGGAGGGCAGACACAAACAGATATATCAGAACTGTAGCAGCTGAAAGCCAAACACTGTGCGTGCCCAGATAACACTCTGCCCCAGCAGCTGCAAACTGTACTTTGATGGAATCTCACACTGTTTGCATTTCCCATACTGACCATTCACCTACAATCAGGACTGACACATTTGTGAGAGCTGCAGAAAAAAAAATACTGGCGTTTCCCTTCGGGGCTTTGAGCATGAAACACTTGTGTTTGAGTGAGGAGATTTAGAAATACTGAATGATTGTGACATCTAAATATCTGTAACATGCAAGTGAAAATAAGTCATTGCTTTGTATTCTAGAAGTTCAGTGTGCTAGGAATAAAGCAAGCATTTCCTGCACTAAATATAGCAGCTGTGCACTAGTCTAGGCTTAAAATTTCAAACGAAAATTGCAAATCATACACTGTAATCTCATGAAACGGGCGCTGGTCCAAGCTGCATGTTAACACACACACACACACACACACACACACATATATATATATAGATAGAGAGAGAGAGAGAGAGAGAGAGAAAGTGGTGAGCAGCCTGGAGCATTAAACATCAACCTACCCTGTAATAAATCAACAATAAAACATCACTAATGAAGTGCTGTTTTGATTCTTCAGCTTACCCTCTTCAAATGATTTCATTATGTTTCTTTATGTGTCTGAAGACATATAGATCCATGCTGGTGTGTCTGAGAGCAGATTGCTGTGTTGGAAGACTTGCTTATTGACATCAAAGGGTTTCTGGTGCTCTAATCTGTTCAGCGTCAGAACATTATAAAACACTGGTTATTTATAGAGGACATGAGAACAAATTGTTCCGCTGTACATCTTTTTATATTGATATAGGTTCCACAGCTGTTGAGCTACAGAAACTGATATATATATTCTGTTATTGTTCTCAAGTGGTTATGTGAATAATCAATAAGGTATCTGAAAAAAAAAAAGAATGGCAGATGATGAGAAGTGTCATTTCGGTTAAAATACTGCCCAAGTTTAATCACACAAATGCAAAAATTATTACTGACATGTAAATAAAGTAAAATGCCAAAAAGGTGAAATAGTTGCACATCAATATATTGCATCACATTTACATGAAATTATGCTAAAAAATATCTAAATTATTACACTTTTTTAGTGACACACCTTTCAGACTATGTTAAATGTTAGCCTCATGATGATCTCAGTTTACTAATAATTTTTTATTTGACCCAGTTAAGTGACAGGATGGTGTTACTACGAATGAGCGAGACTGTTGACTTGTCACAGCGGACATTTAATAATTTTTTTGGGGGGGGGGAGCTGTGTCATACACATCTGTCAGGGCCAAAAATAGACCCTTCAGCTGGAATGGCTGCCCTTTGGTCTGATGTACAAGCGTGTTTGTGTTCTGGACACACAAGTAATCCAAGGAGATAAACTTGTTGACATCATTAAACTGTGGTGAACAGCGACAGTCTGCATTGCACACACTTATGCTGCAAATCCACAGTGAGGAGTCAATGAAACTGTAAAATAAAACATTGACACGATGACAAAATAGCTATGCTTCTTTTTGTTTGTTTATTTGTTTATTTTGTTCAGTGTTGCTCTTCTGTAGCTTGTTGGAAGCTCGCCACTGTAAAAACTACACGTGGTGACCATTGTTTCTGCACCAGCAAACTTGTTGGCTACTGAACAACTTGATGTGATTATAGATTATTTTTTCCATGGGGTTTACATGGATTGTAAATAATAATTTGACTTTTTGCCCTTCTGGAAAGTCAGTATAAACATGCTGAATGTTTTATTAGTTTATTGTTTTTAGTTTGTAATTATTTAAGTTTACTGTAGAAGAAAGTTGCTACATAGGGATCAGCATTTGGACAAATAGAGCTGTTAGTTTTTGGGGGGTTTCTGAATTTTGTGTATTTTGATATTTCAGCAGTGTTGTGCAGTGACTTTTACAAAATGACAAGCAGAGTTGGTGACCGCCCCTTTTGGAAAAAGAAAATAAATCTGACACACATCAACAATACAGATTCCCAGTTGAAAGCATGTCATTTTATGATTTTGTTCTGCGTTACATTATTTTATCATTATTTATCATAAAGTCATCTTCGTGCCTCTTGCTGTACTTTTCGTGGGCATGTTGATCTCTCTGCAGCACTTCTTAGCCTAGCTGATTTATTTTACATGCTAATAATTTGTATGTTTTATTAAACCAGACACGGCAGGAGGCGTTTTCTCCTCTCCATCATCCGGGCTTTCTTTCTAACGTGCCAAAGGATTTTTTAAAAAGTTATTCACACTACAGTGAAAGCATACAGAGCATGTTTTTTTTTAAATTGGATACAGACACAACCTTGAAATTGGCAGAAACTACAGATCCCAGTGGCTCTTACTCAAGCAGAGTCTTTTAGAGACAATGCCCAACTGATAGCAGTAATTTACTGGATGAAAGCAAACAGGAGACGGAAGGAGGTAGGTGTTAATGGATTTCACAGGGCAAGCACTGCGTGATACCTTGCATGCCCCGAAAGAATGGCACTGTTATTTAGTAGTTTGCCTCATTGAAAATCCACTCAGGAGGTATCACCATGTGCTGGAGTGATGGTGACCAGCTGGAACATTTTACCAAACATTTTGAAATTCAACACTAGTTCTGTGCATGGTTTCATTATTAATAACTACAATGTATCTCACAAGTGCTGAGATGTAGATAATAGAACTAGAAATAGAACACACTTATGAAGTTTTGTAATACACAACATTAAATATTGCAAAAATTCGCTTTATAACAAATAGTCTTCCTGAGCTATCAGTGAGAACTCGGTCAAGCATATTTAGACTGTCACCTCACCTGTTTACTCTACCAATATTAACATTTACTCTTGTGGTGTTTGGGAGTCTATCAGTGTTGACCGCTGGGAATGAAGATATGCCTGAACTGTCAGGGGTTAGAAGAGAGACCGTGGTTTATTTATTTCCTTGAATACTGGAGAAAATTGATTCATATCCAGAAATTTTAGAACTTATTTTCAAACTTGACACCTCTTCATAAAACAAAGTATAAAATTATTTGTTTTTCAGCAACAGTTGTTTTGTTTAAAAAAATAAGGTACTGAACATAATAGAGATGGCACAATACCACCTTTTTTATGTCCGATACCGACATCATAAATTTGGATATCTGCTGATATTGATATGAATCCGATATAGTCTATTGTATAATCAATAAAACAGTTCTTTTAAATGTGTTGCTGTGGTGCGATGTGGTGATCTGGTGCTTTTGTGATGTTTAATGGATCGGATTAAATTTTTTTCTCCCCTATATTCGATCCAGTAATTTAGTTTAGTCTTGGACCGGTAGTGATACTGTATATCGGATTGGTCCATCCCTAGAACATACTTGATGTAGTTCACATTACAACTGAGGGACACTGAAATTGTCACCAAATACCCTACATGTTTCATCATCTTAAATTATATGTCCTTAAGGACTCATCCATGTTTCCAAATAACTAGCACTGATAATGTTGGAAGGGAGATGAATGTGTGTATGTGCAGCAATGTAGGGCAGTAAACAGCTATAATTGGACTCTGAGTATTGCTTCACAGGTGCATTCATGTCCCAGAATATCAGGAAAGTAAATGCTCTTGTCATCTCGACTGCTCAGAAATAGCCTTTATCCTTATGTTGAGTTGCTGACAACACTGAAATGATCTCCGCAAAGTACATGCCAGCTGTTGGGTGAATACAGCCTTTCTGTAATACGCCTTAGAGTGTATCTGTGTTACCAAGGATTAAATGTTAGGTATCATTGTAGTAGCGGAGTGTGTTCTTCTGTTTGATGATGTTTCAATGCTGATATGGAGCTGATGTTCACATCTGTGAGTGTAACTGCCTGTTCAGTCTATGAGTTTTATTTCCCTGTGGAGTTTGTGGATCACTCTTTGTTTATAGCAGAGGTGCCAAAATGTGTTGGATGTCTTAGAGCCAGTAACATAAACCTTGTAGATCATTTTTAAATAAGTGAGAAGGAAATCAATGTCCATAACAGAAAAGCCACAAAGGCAGTTCTCACTTTATATTGCAAATGTCAAAAGTTGTACAACTACTAAGTAGGAAAAGGCTACCTGCTCAGCTTTAAAGAAAATGCAAAGAATAGTAATGGCTAGCTAATGAATATATTGTAGATAATTCATCCACAAGTGGAGATAAGGAGTAAATTTAAAAGCAGACTAAATATGGGACTGACACATGGGTTAGCGGATAGCTGGCAAATACTAATATATTGAGCAATGTCTGATGTGTTTCTCATGTGTTTCGAGTTGTTTTTAAAGGGAGAATATTGGCAAGCTGAGGGACCCAAGTGAAGAAATCCGATGAACAACACGGTGCAGCATTTGCATGGGAAAAAAACCTGTGAATAACATTCTGAATTCAATTATACAGGTTCACTACACTCAGTGTGTAGGGAGCTAGTGAATGGTTAGCAGATAGGTTAGCTTACCTAGCATGAAAATTGGGATAGCTTGTTAGATAATTTAATTTTATCACTGCCAAATGGTATAATCAGTGTAAAATCTTCAATCTTAAAAAAATTCTTAATGACCTTCTAAACATGAAGCAATATTTTGAGTCAGATTCAACTGAAATATATGGATTCAAAGGATTATTTATTAAAATCATTAAGAAAAGTACTAATGAAGTAAATTTCATTTCATCAAATTCCATTAAAATTAATGTTTTACAGTGTAAAATCCAATCCAATGTTAGTAATGTACTTAAATTACTTAAAGTAATAAAGTAAAACTTAAAGTCAAACATTGTTGTGTTTTTAGCTTGGGATGCATTCAGGTGATCAAATTACAGTTTTAGAAACCAGTTGTATAATTACAAACATGATTAGATTGTTTAACAACAATAAATACTTTGAGATTGAGATTTGAGATTGTTACAAGAAGAAAACCCTTCCTAGCCTTTATATACACAGTCCAGTTGTATCCTGTATGGCCCAGCTGAGTGCAGCTACTGTAAGTAATGTTGTCTAGTGTTGAACTTTTGCCTTTTGGCACCAGCTGAAACATTGATTCTTCTGTGTTGACACATTCATCTCAGTGTATTAAAACCCAGCCAGCGTTACATGAAAGACTGTTAAAAATACAAAATAAATATTGAAATCTTTGCTCACAGGCTGCTAAAAATGTATTTATTTTTTAATATTTATTTATTTTGGATGGTAACCAAAGCGCACAGAGCGCAGCTGAAATGATTTCCTTACTCAGGGCTGTATTTTTGGCTGCATACTGGGATTATTATTTTGTGTATTATTATTATCTGTTTATAGCTCTTAAAGAAGAAAGAAGACCAAAAGCAGGGCATTTCATAGTTTCTTGGACAGCACAATGACAGCCAAAAGCACACAAAAAAAGAACAGAGATTTTTCTATTGAATCTGTTTTTAATGTGTTTTTACAGAAAGAGAAATTTCTACAAACTGTGAGATTCATTGTCTGTTTAAATGTTAAAATCACACGGGGCTATCAAAGCAGTTCTGTTTTTAACATTGCTTGTGCAACTGCAGATGGGCCGGTTACTGCGATATGACACCTGCTATAGCTGTTCGGCAGTAGTGCACGCTAGTACGAGCATTAGTAATATGAGCTCAGTTGTATTTTTACCAAACTGCCCGAAATGACACAGAGCAACGCTTAACTTGTGGGAATTTAAGATCAGACAAGTGAGATTAAATTGCGACAGGGTGAGTGACACCATGTTTATCATCTGAATTGTTACTGGCCAATGTTGGCGTCTAGGGCAGATGAGTATGTGTAGAAATATGGATTTGTATTTTTTATATCCCGTGTAGGTGTAAACGAACGTAACAGTCTCGGCAGCTGGGTCAGCGTGTATGGATTTTATGTGTGTAGGTGGATGAGATTACAGCAGCCTGCATATAGAAGCATCTAGGCCAGAGTATGTGTGTGTGTGTGTTTGTTTGTAATTGGGCAGCTCAGTCCTTAGCCTGATGGTTAGGGTCCTGATACAGATAGGCCAGGCAGCACAATGCCCTGTCTGTTCCCACAAGTCCAAACAGGCCTTCACAACACCCTATTTATAGACAAGCGTCCTGCCCGAGCTCATTCATATTTCTTCAGTTGGACGTTGGGAGTAGAGCGTGCTCAGATGTATCTGTTTTTTTCCTCAGCTGAACTTTGTGGTGAAAATTTTAAGCCTCAACCTAAATATGTCAAAAAGTGCACCTAGTCTGGTGCTGTCAGAGGCGTGTTACATAATCTGGAATGTTTGTCAATAGCTCCTCGGGCAGAGGAAGAGCTGAGCTGGGCAGAAAGTTAACGGCATAAACGTGGCATCAGGGGTAACGCCGTACCCTCTTGGTATGCACAATTTCCATGTGAGGGTATGAGCACTACAACATGAATCTTATTTAGGGATTATAAGCAACAACAACAAAAAATACTGCTTTTTAATCATTAGTAGCAGCAATAAGTAGCACTGATTTGTACGTATTCCAGTGCAAGCAGCCATTAGTAACTGTTTACAGGACATGCTAATCAATGAAAATTTGACACCTGCTGTAATAATAGCTCCAAATCAGTCAGTGCTCATCATGCCAGTTTTTCTCAAACAAACAGGCACAGTAACAGGAATAAGAAGCTTTTTGGCATACATTTGGCTTCTCAGTCTGCACATCCAATCTATTATTCACTCAGTCTTTAATTTAACCTCATAGTCAACCACAGACATGGTAATGTCTTCATTAAATGTTCATATCTGAGATGATAATGCTGACTGAGTGATGTCATTTCATTACCTTTCTGCGCAGCCATTACTGTTGAAATTCCTGCTGAAAGTTTTTGGGGGTTTTTTATTTCGCAAAGAAAAGTAAACAAAAGGGAAGTAGGCCAGTAATGACTAATTGATTGAAATGTAGGCAGCTGTCTTTAGTGTGACTTTTATAGCAGGCAGTTTTTAGGGCTATTGTCACTGTCAAATCTCATAAAAAAATAAACATCAGCACAAAAACTGTGCACTGGGAGCTTCATGGCACCAGTTTGTAATGCTGGTAAAAGTCTAGTATGTAGGTAGGATTTGGTCTCTTTTGATGTCAGATTTCCTTTATTTTAGAATATATATTAAATACCGGTGATCTGATATGCTTACATAGTAGGCAGATTGTCTGATTTTTAAATGAATAGTACAGATTATCTTTTACTTTGAACGCTCAGCTGTTGCTAATCAGCTAACTGTGTCCCATCTCATGTTTTCTTACCTACAGGTTTGCTGTGCCACTGTTGTTGTGCTCTAATATATCATTCAGATCTAGTCATTGCCACATCCTGTAGATAGGTTCTATTGTCTTGGACTGCAGTTGGCGACAGTAGTCCCTGTTCTGCTCTCCAGGCTCTGTGGGCGTAACAACACATGAAGAAGTCCTCCACTTGGTGGTGGTTGTAGCTGGAGTGGCCCACCACTTTTCCAGAGATCTCTCAGAGAGGATTAACCCAGGGGATAAGTGATTTACTGGAGAGGTAGCTGAATGATTCCAAGCACATAAGACAGGATGGCTACCAGTTTGCTTTTTAGCAGCTTTTAAATGATGAAAAATAAATACAACATCTCATAAACAAGTACAGAGGCTGTTCAAACCTTTTTTTTTTTTAACCAAAACAAGCAAAAGTGTGATTGGCTCCAAAATGATTTATAAACAGAAGACAGAAATGAAAGATTAATATCAGTTTAAAACATGATGCAGAGATGTGTGTTTGACATTTATTCTTGAGATAAGATGATGCATTTTTTTGAGACAACTGTGGCTTTAATTTTGCAGGGAGAACTGTAGTTAAAGGATTACCCCGCCAAAAGAAAAAAGATTGTGATGTGATCTTCTGGCAAGATTAAGAAGCATGAATCCAGAGTTTAAAAAGTGTGTAAAGTAAATATTCTTCAGTCAGCCTTTGAGCAAGGCACTAAATCACACTTTGAACAGACCTCGGAGGGCAGAAGTAACACTTTGAGGGGCTGAGCTTACGAAACGCTCCTCTGTGTGTATCTACTACAGATTTCAGCTAACCATCGCCAGGCTATTTATCTCCATCAGCTCTTAGCCAATTAGTCCAACATATCAATTTACCCTAGCTTGAAGGTCAATTATTTTGAGTGTGTGCCTGATTACATGGGTCTCTGTGTGTCAGGGCTTGTCTGCTTCCTGGATCAAAACAATTGATTCTGCCCAGTCTTTTTTTTTTTAATGCTGCTGGAATACACTCTCTCAGACCGGACCTGCACAAGATGAAATGCTGTCTGTTCTGTAGTCACATCATTATTTAAGCTAAATACTGGTTTTCTTCATTTTTCATTTTCATACTTTCTCACAACTATTGAGTGAGCAAACTAAAAGCCTTTCAGTCGACTTCCAGTGCTCCCTGGGGGGTGAACAAAAAGATAAACGATTCTGAATTTCACAAAAGAGAAAGTAAAGATGAAATGTGTAGTCTCTACTCACATCAATAAAGCCATTAGCACTTATGTTCAGTGCATTAGATGTCTTTGAAGTTTTTCTTCATTTCAGCCAAAAGCATTTTTGCCATTATTGATAAATAGTATTAACAATATTATTGATATTTGAAAGGTGACATTTTTAAATGTTAGCCATTGTAAATAAATGAATATCTTTTTATTTTCAGCCCAAATAGCAGTGCTGATGTGATGGACCTTTTAGACTTACATGACGGGTTTGCAGAAGTCAATTTTTTCAGGGCCTCTAGAGTAATACAATGATTTGCCTTGGTTGATAACTAGACATGCACCTTTTGACCAGCCATGGACCAGAATCTGATGACTTGCCCTTGATCAGTGACCCACCAGTCAGCCTCCCAGCCGACCACTTATTAGCTGGTCCACACAGTGGAGCAGGCAAATAACATGTAAAACACAAGGTTTCCTAGACTAAACTGCAGAGGAACTGAAAAACTTTGTAGTAATAAACCTAGTCAGATTTTTAAACGTGAACATTTTACAAAAACTAACAAAGGAAAAGTGGCTTAAGCTAAAGCTTTGCATTGTGCAGAGCTGGCTACAAGCCAGTAGGAGCCTCGGTATGAGCAAAGGATCAAAGCAGTTTTTAATTATTTAAACAAATGAAAAATAATTTATAATGTTAAAAACATAATGGAAAATGCTATAATTATCTGACATTTATTATGTTGCAACTGCTTTTGCTTGTTAAGGTGAAAAATTAGGTAAAGGCGGGAATAAAATTGGCAGAAAACTTTGTTTACAGATATTTAACCTACTAAAGTTTATGGGAAACTTGTTCTTTACTATGATAATTATATTTTTCATTAAAGTAAGGTTTATGTTTGTTTGTATATGCTGTTAGTTATAGTTGCAGTTTATAGAAGACATCAGATCAACATAAACAGTGTGAGCAGATCACACTTATGAGAAAAATCAGGAGTTGGAATAAGGCAAGCTCTGTTTTAGAGCCAAAAGATCGATATTCGGATATTAATCAATACCACAATTAACATTAAATCAAAATATTAATTTCCAGCATTATTTATACAAACACTGCTATCTTTGCCTCCTCCAGCCAACTCATAATTTCACACTGCACCACTGCAGTCAAGCACACACCTCCTGGCCTAGCTAACGGCTGAAGTAGCTAATGTTCATTACACCGAACAACAGTTTAGGAGGAATGTCAGAGGTCAGGGAAGCTCCTGTTTCACCAAAACTGAAGTATTAAACAGTTAGAAATGTTAGCTGTTTAATTATTAGCAATTACCTGAAAGCTACATTAGCCACCTGTTATCATTAACGTAGCAACTACAGGATCGTTGTTGGATAAAAGATTTTTGCAGGCTGCTTGGGTACATTAGGAGGCTTGGGTAATTGCTGCAGTGGCTGTCTGGCCTAGATTTTGTCCCAAAACATTTTCTTCAGTATGAATTTGATAACAATACAATAAGCCAGTGATTATTTGTTATATTTTTTATTCATCCAGTTATTACTAATAATGACTGAAATTTAAAGAAACATATACAACTTTAACAATGATCTCTCTGACGATGTGATCTGTGGTGAATACCCTTTTGTCAGAACCTCCCAGGACAGATATACAGAGACTGGATGTCTGCGTGGAGGTGAGATCATGATGGAGTGAATAATAGGTGTCCTGAAAATGAAAAGAAGAACTGAGCTGAGCTGCTGAGTGATGGACGAGCGAGAATTTGAAGAGACAAGGGCCCAAAGTGGTCTGCTAAGAGACAGCCAGAGAAAACAGGCTTTTTCACATGGGATGAGAGCGAGCAAAGGCTTGGCTCAGCGAGGAGAAGAGGGAAGCTTTGGCTCCTGTCCGAGTCTCCATGGTGGCTGCTGTTAGGCTTCCTTTCTCAGCAGACAGTCGTCGCTCATTTTTTCCTCTTTTTCCTGCTGTTGAACTGCTTTTGGTCCAGCAGACCTAGCAACAGGCAGTTTAACTGACTGCATGAGTGTGGCCCTGTTTTAAAATGAGCAGAAGTCACAGAAGTGTTTGCAATCTAATCTCACTAATAAAGTGAGCGTTGATTCTTGTGGTTTCAAAGCACAAATTTAATTATTTCCCAATCTGTTACTCAGACTTTGAAGAAACATGTGGTAACTTTCTTAGAAGCCCATCAGATTCATATACAACATCATGCTGACATTTCTGCAGTGTGTAATAAGAAGATGATCTAATGGATCCCCATCCATTTCTCCATGTAGCGATTAGGTTAATGCAGCTTTAAAATTAACTGAATAAGAAATCATTCCAATTTTGCACTTGCATGTGTGTTTGTGGATAGAAAGAACATCTTAGAGTTACAAAAAAAAACTCCAGGAAAGTCACTGTGTCCAACTAAGAAAAAAACTCCCTAAAATAGACCTCGCCTCCCATCATTTCCACACGTCAGGTTTTCTAGGCTATCACTAAGAAAACAGGCATCGATCTCCGGATCTAACTGTCATTATAAATCAGGAGCTTCACCTCCCTGGAGCACGTTTCTGTTTCTTATTTTTCCGTCCTTTCAAAAATTCTTAAATCGACTGATTAAAAATGACAAAGTTTAAGATTACATCGACTCATTTGTTATTTTGTGTTGCGTAATAAAGACAATAAAGCCAAGAAAAGGGAAAAACTTTCCAAAGCAAACCTTCCCCCTTCCCTGTAAAGCTGTTGGATTTGGGGCATTAATGCACATATTCATATTAAAAGCAAAAAATATTTCATAGTGGCTCTTAAAACTTGATCTTTTCATTTTAAATGGAGGGCAAAGAACTCTGCTTAAAGCTGGTCCATCCATGTGTTCACCTTTGATGTATGAGTGTGCAGAATTATATAAGAAAAAAGGCATCCAAGCACACCCGAGGAAGAGCAGTGTGTCACTCTGCATACATAAAACTGGAAAAGCGGTACCCAGGTGTGACAGCAGTGAAGTACTGCACACTAACGTGATTTGTTTCAGGACAGAGGACAGATTTGGTCCTGAGAGTGTTTATGTCCTCGGCACCTGGGTCTCTTCGCAGTGCAGATTTGTGTTAGCAGGGTGATAAATGTGTGGGATTGCATTTTTTTTGTGCATTTCACATGAAAACTGCAAATCTCCAGTGACTTTAGTTTGAAATTGCAAAAAAAAAAAAAATTGGGGCAAAAATGTGCTTTACTGCATTCAACTTCTTTTTATTTCTTGTGAGATAGTTTACTTTTACTCCCTTAGACCTTTTTTTGTGTAGGGAAGTGTCTGCTATTATAAATGTTTTATGTCAACAATGCATCACAGATTGTATGAAAGATTGATGTAGCCTTTCGACCTGAAAAATTAAACCACGGGTAAGTTCCCTTCTCCCCAGGAGACCTACTGTTTACCACATGAGTCGGTTACTTCAGGGAACCAATTGAGTTTACTGTGGAGGCTGTTTGAGTACGGTGAACTCATTGCTATGTTCAAGAAACCAGTTTGAGACGATCTGAGCTGTGTGACATGGCGTATTATCCTGCAGCCATCAGAAGATGGGTACACTGTGGTCTTAAACGGATGGGTGGGTGACATTGCTTTATTTAGCCTTGCAGCTTGTAGGCAGCATCATTTATTAGTGCAAGTAAGTGAAGGGCATTTTCCATTCTTATTTTCCAATGAGCTGCTCTTATTAGTGACACACTTGTTAGGCTGAAGAGAGACTCTATTGAAACGAGGTGCCAGCAGCAGTATTATAGCACGACAGCCGTGACACAGCAAGAGTCAAATGCAAGGACATCAGTAGCCTAGGCACTGTTTTGTATTGAAATTTTAAGTAAGAATATAAAATAGCTGCTTCAGATTTTTGCAAAAATAAAAAAACTTGGTGCTTAAAGCCCTACTTTTCCAGTACTTTCCAACCACTGATTGGTAGAGTCGTTTGGTTACATTTGGGTTGCTAGCCACCAGCTTCCTTTTTAATGCAGGCGCTAAAACGTCATCTGTAGCTGACATACAGCTCTCACTGTCAGATATACCCAGGCTTATCTTGTTGTTGTATGCATCAGGGAAAGTTAACGCTTAACAATATATAACAATATATTGAAATGACAATTTTATATTATGTAAAAATTGATTAATGTGGAGGATGTGATATGGCATAGCACTTGCTAGCAGTGTTGGGGTTACTCAAGGAAAGTAATGTATTACACCTGTTGTGTTATTTTTCTTAAAAGTAAAGCAGTACATTACTTGATTACTCACCAGAGAAAGTAATTTGTTACAAAACTTGTTACATTACTTACTCGTTTGTCTGTAAAATGACCTGAAAGGCATGGTCACGTGATTAGCATTTAACAATATAAACCTGAGGCTACATCCCTACACACCAACACAAAGTCCTGCTTCTGTCCATATTGCTGCTCCTTAAGATCCATATCGCTCTACCAATTTCCTCCTGCTGCACACGAACCGAAATCAGCTTGTTGTAGTGGAAGTGCCTAGGAAGATGTTTGATTTTTTTTTCTTTCAATTGGCGTTTGGTAACACAACTAACAAAATATTTGTATCTTTTATGTAATTACTGAGTTTAGTACAGTAATGAGTTACTGCAAAGGTCTAATGAGATTAGGGTAACGAGTAACTTTGTAACTTTGCAACACAATACACCCAACACTGCTGGCCAGAAACAGGACTCCGGTCAGCTGTGACATTTAAACACTGCTCATTTGGTACTAAGGGGCCAAGAAAATAATTCCCATAGAGCATTACACCACCACAAACCTGCAGCGTTGAGGCAAGGCAGGGTGGATCTATGCTTCCATGTTATTCCACATACTGACCCTACAGTAAAACATGGTAAAAAAAAACAACTCTCAATGACTGAATTCGGATTTACTTTGAGTTATTCATTTGACTGGCAGTTTATTTAGACCAATTAAAAAAGGGTCTTAAAATCCTACATGAGTTTGAGCGCATGAAGAATGCTGTTCCTGAGTCATATTTTTCCAAACAGCTGTGTTTTTTAAAATGTCACGAACTGTGAAGAGGCAAGTATTAATCCCTCAACCTCCTGCCACTCATCACCCTCTCATGTTTTCATCTCCTCGATAGCGACGCCTTCACACGCAGAAGCGGCCGCACATGTCCATCAGATGCCACCGGTTTAACCTTTCAGAATTTCAACCTTCAGCCTACATTCCCAATATAGGTCACCTTAATGCTCAGTGCCCTACTTTCAGTGTTTATGTGTCTGCGAATTTGAGTGTCCGATCGCCCCTTTTTGTTCAGAACTGCAAGCGCTGGTGGCAGCAGAGTGAGACCAAATGAGAGAAAAGAGCATGCCAGTGGAAACTTTGCCTTTTTTTTTCCCATTTCCCACTTGCTGTTGGGTGGTGAAAGAGACAGAAAGAGGATGGGAGAAATGAGACAAAGACCTGCAGTGACACAGAACAGGGAGCAATGGTTGACAGGAATCATGAGGAAGGTGAATGAAAAGTCAACATCGTGACCAAAGATGGATGGAGGGTGATGGGGAAGAGTACAGAGCTGTGATAAAGAAAGAAGAGAGAGTTTAAATTAAGAGAAGAAAGAAAGAGGGCAGATGGAGCGAGGGAAACATTTTCTGCTGGTCAGCAACTTGTTCTGTCAGCGCAGCAAACAAAATTTGACGGTTGATGATCGATCAAAGAAAAGAAAAGAGTAATTTGATGTTGAAGCTCTTTTATTTGTCTTTTTTATGTGGATGCTTTTACTCTATAAGATTCTCTTCTTTGTTTACAATCTAAGAAAAATCCACCAAATTGCTTGTTCTGATGGCACGAGTCGAGCTTTTGTCTCTAACTTTGCTGCCAGCTGGGTCTGTTGAGCTTCTTACTCTTGCAGTGCAGCAACCTCCATGTATAGATGTGCATCGCTGTTGGCTGACCTTGTTCACATGATATTTTAATGTTTCCTTTAAGTCAAAACATTGAGAGTCGTGATTTACTTCTAACTTGCTTTGTGTAAAGATATCAGTATAACCCAGACCACACCTTGTACTCTTCTAAAGGAAATATGAAAAGCAGCAGGGTTTGAAAATAATGCTGACAGAAAACAGGTCAGTGGATATATTGACAAAGTCTTACATCTTGTCAGACTTGTACTGTACTTTTTTTTTGCCTCACTATTAGCAGGCTTGGGAGGTTTTATGTATTGTGGAGGTGTTTCACAAGTTTTTTAGCAGGTCAGCTTTCGCAGACACTAAAGTGTGCATACAAGCTAGTAGTACATGCAGCTGCACTGGAGTAGGGATAGGATGAAGTTTAATAGTGCCCAACAATGTCAGCATCAGGTGCATACAGCTAGAGAAGGCTTGAAGTACTCTGGTTTGCACTTTGCATGATTATGTTGTTTTTTGTTCAAGTGCTGGCAGTTAGTTTGGTACTAATCCAAAAGTTGAGTAGGTGGAAAAAGATGAGGACGGGCTGTAGATATTAGACTTGGTGCATGCCAAACATAAAAAATTTAAGTTTGCCAGAATTTTCTCTGATAATGTTTGTTCCAGAAAACTTTTACCATGCCAGGATATTTATCACCATTATCTCCAAGGAAGTCGGTCATTGTTGTTCTTTTAGCCCGTATTCAAGTCCATTCAAAGCTCTCCTTTGGACGCCGGCTGCCTTTAGATGATCCCACTTTGCTTCAGGGATGTTGAGGGCCGAGCTCTGGGGAGGCCAATCCATGACTGATTGTGTTCCACTGTATGTTTTTCTAACCAGGTATGCTTTCTAGTACTATGGCAGGGTGTTTGGGGTCATTGTCATGATGAAGCCAGTCAAATGCTTTGCAAATGGTATTCCATTAAAATCTGATGAGACTTTTCTGTGTTCATAATTCCATCCATTTTGACAAGATCTCCAACATTACGGGCTGAAATACAGCCCGAAACAATGACAGAGCCTCCACCATTTTTTACAGAAGGCTGTAGACATTCGCTGTTGTACCTCCCTCCTGACTCTGTACATACTGATGAAGAAATGTCACAACTAGGTTCATCACTGCTTATTTACATAGAGTATATAAGCAGTCTTATAGGGAGCATGGTCATTGTAAAACGCTGACACACAGCTCTGGGAAATGCCCGATAGAGATTGTTGCTGCTAAAAGTTGTTCTTTGAGGTTCTTAATTCAAGAGTTCATTAAAAAAAATATTTTGCTATTAGTTTACGCAGTTTGTGTCTGTAAATGTCACTCGAATGAAGAGCACATTTTATTATGAATCAATACAAAAAGTCCCAGTAATCGTGAACAATTCAGAAACTAATACTGATCCATTACACACCCAGTGATCTCTAATAAAACCCACAGGAATGGCTCAATCCTGGGCTTCTTTGTTTTAACTGCATGTTTTCATTTTTCCTGCATGCAAAATTCAGAAACTCTCATTTCTTACTCCAGGTCTCATTTTTTTGTGTTGTTTAGTTAACCTCCACAAATCCCAAAGTGGTCACAAAGGCTTTTCAGTGAAACCTCACTAGTATTACATAGCTGCAATCAACCTTTGCTGGCAGCTTGAATCTGAAGTCACCGCGCGGTGACATTGCATTGTGCTGAAGGACAAAGAGACGGAGTCAGTGTGACAGAGCAGGATGAGGAAAAGAAGGGGGGAAGGGAGCAGGAATGACAGCAAGGATTGACAGAAACCCGACGTGACACGGTGGACTGAGTGGGCCCGCTAACAGTAAACAAGTGAGCTGCCATTGCGCCGCATGAATAGGAACGCGTATAAAACAAGGTTGGATTCATTTAGTTGAAGCAATTATGTGACACAACCTGATGAGACAACGAACCTGCTCTGAGCAACAAATGAACCAAACAGCTGTTCTCTGATAGCTGCTGGGTGAAGGCAGAGTAGAGGGAAATGAAAGGCAAGCTTACCACGCTCACCTTTTTTTCCATCCATGTTTTCAGTCTTCCTCACTTATATTTCTCATGCAAATGTGTCTGTTTCTCTCCATCTTTCTCTTTCTCTTTCCATGGTGACAGACGCTGCCTCCTGTGCAGTTTAGCAGTTATCACACGCTCCAAAACACACTGAACACGCTGACTCGGAGAGGCACTGATAAAGAAAGATGGATGATGGAGAACAGATTGAGATAGTACAGTGTCGGGAAGCTGTATATAAAAAGTGTGTGTATGTAAGTGAGGGATTAAGAGATCAGATTAAATCTAATAGTTAAGTTACATGAGACCTAATGTCCATTTTTCCTGATGCACAAGGTCGTCATGTGACTGCTGTTTTTAGCAGCAAGTCCTGAAGACTTTGGCTGCAGATAATTTAGATTCCTTTGCTACTGGCTGCTGAGCACTATGTGATGTTTCAGCAGTATTCAGCCACGGTGGTCTTTATGCCTCCAGTGCTAAAAATATTATCTTTAATTGCTCCCACAGTGCGTAATTAAAGGCTCCACATACCAGATTTTTGATCATTTTGGACAAATATAGTAGCAGACAACTGCTTGCTGATATAGAGCGGAGCAGTGGCGTGCTTAATGGAGAATGAAGGTCTCTGTAAGTATGTTATAATCAGAGTCTCTGTGTTATATGCTGTGGCGTTGTTGCTGCGTGAACAATCAGGTCTATGCATATTTTTAAAATGACAGCTTGCAGTCCAAAGTGTTCAGATAAGATTCTGCTCCAGTGAAGAAGAAAAAAACTCATTCTTTGATTACAAAGACCTCCAACTAAGAGAACAGCCATTGGTCTGGCAATCTTCCCTAAAAAACAAAACAAAACAAAAACCCAAACAAAAACAGTATTTACCAGCTTTTGAATGTACTCTTTTGTCATAGCAAGTATGGAAGACCTGTCACCACACTGATGTCCTAAATGTGTTCTGTGCTTATTCTATTCATTATTCAACTGATTAACGTTTGACATTGAGCTTGATGACTCTTTTAAAGCTGTATTAATCTACATTTTTGCATCAACAATGGAAAAACGACTGCATGAAATATGAAAGACATTTCCAGCAATGACAAACCAACAGAGAATTAATTATCACCCAACTGCAGTGAGCAGTGGAGAGCAAATAAAAAGGAGCTAAAGGAATGCCAGACTAAAGTCTCAACATATAAAGAAGTTTGATACAGATTTTTTTCTAGTTATCGACATTTCAGACTCGTATTAATAGATGAGCGTCTTATCAGTGAGCGGTATTCATTGCCATGTCTTATCAGATGCTCACCTCAAAGCCAAAACCGGTTTAACTTGGCTCCTGCTTGCTTTGTATCACTAACATTAGTTTTGCACAACGCTGCTGTAAATCAGAGAATTCCCCTGGCTCATTTTGTGTGTATATGTGGCCCATTACATTAATCAAGTGCTTTAGTGCTAGGAACGTCTGATTTGTCATGCCAGTAGCGGTTGATATTGGCTATTTGCTGATCAATTAATATCATATATCTTTATAACAAAGGCAAATTAAAAAGGTAAAAAAGAAATTTGAGAAACACCCTTCAGCCAAGTCTGGAAAAATGGAATTTGGAAATTGAATGGAATTAAAATGACCAAGTGTTGTGTCAGTCTAATCCAATAATGTCCTATATTATCTATACAGGGCTCTAATCAATGTATTAACTACAACTATATTATCACTGATATCATTTTCTTGCTCTAAAAGTATGCCTAAACAGCCTCAGCCTTATTTATAATTGTTTGTCTTTGGTCTGAACTAGACTAGACTTTTTTTCCAGTTGGGTCACTGAAGTGCAGTTCAGGACTTTCATTGGTAAAGTCAGCAGACCTATCAGTGGGATAAATGACTTGGTCTTACAGCTCTTATAGACTTTGTGAGAATTGGGCCAGGTACATTTTCAGGAATTTTTTTTTTAAATAATAATCATAATTTTCAGGTTTAAATGCACTGAGTAATGTATTTGCTGTCATGCGCACACTCTTTTTCCAACAATTGTGCATTTTTTAAAAAGCTTTTGGGCCAGTATGAATCATATGACGGTTAACAAAGCCCAACTCTACTATTGATATTGTAAGTTTTACTTTCTTTACGTAGTACGGTAATGTCAGTCCTATTTTTTGGATTCTTGGTTTAACAAAACAGCTAAAACAGTTTGTTTCACTAAGTGATTAATAATCAACAAAAGTAAAGCAATCGTTGCATACAGAAGTTATCTGTCTTTGTGCCATGGTTGAAGAATCCCTCTGCGTAGGTGCTAGTCATCTCTTTTATGCACCCAATACTTTCCTTTAAAAGTGGGATATTACCAGATCCTTGTTAATACAATTAAAGACTCACAAAAACAAATAGACTTTGCGGTGTATCAGGACATGTCAGACCAATGATAAAAACAGGGGCGAAGCTGTGGTTCAGTAATCTACATATAAAGCAGGACAGGATTAAGGCTAAGTGTAGTCATAATGTACAAAATAGAGAGTTGTGTGTGTGGGTTTATATTGTCATTTCAATTTTTTTCAGTAACACACTTCACTAACTTGAGTCCCATCCTGTACTTGCATTTGGGATCAGGTTGTTTCTACATAGAATATTCCAGTTCTGTTTATAACCTCCTCAAAATAGGCTCATGGTGCCTCTTTTATAAATACCGTAGTATGCTTAAGACTCACAAATACCATTTCCTCTGTCATTTCAGTCAGTGTGGATTTAATAGCAGTGAAGTGAAAATACCCCAGATAAAGTAGCATCTAGTCCAAGTGCTCACATCCTGTATTTGCATCAGTGCATGTGTTATTGCGCCAGATGCTAAAGGCATAAAATCCCCAGTGAAGCAGTCAAAGTCTTTGGCAAAGCCACAGTCCAGAAACAGGCTTGATATACCCGTTGGACATCTAAGAGATGGGGGCGGGTTTGGGAGCTTAGTCTTTAGTATTTCTGTTTTGTTTTTTTTTGCCTTTTTTGCCTTTTTTAAGATAGCAGCAAAATTAGCATTCTTCTGATGTTTACAAAAATTGCTGGACATGCTTTAAAGTTGACTAAAGTGTGTTCACATTGACTTGAAAAGCATTATGGTCTGCCATAGCTCTTCTCTTCTCCTAATGATTTTCAGGATTCACAGAAAAATACATTAGAACTGTACTTTTCTTTATAAAATTTTTAAAATCACACTTATAAGTAAAGCCTGACTGATGTGTTGGTTGTCTTTTTCTCCCTTATTGTCTGTACAAAAAAGTCAGTTTTTTACAATACTTTTGTAAAAAAAAAAGTGAAGCTGAGCCAGCGGTATCTTCATGGTAAATCGCTGTTTTCCTGTTTTTAAATACGTTTCTAGAAACTTATTAATCAATGATCCCATTGTTTCTCTTTCTAAAATTACTTCTCACATACTGAATGTGTATATTAAAGATATTTTCATATATATTGATAATAAGAATAATCTAAAAAATATCTGCTGACAAACCAGAATATGACATTTTCAAATCACCAAATATCGGTACCGATATCAGTACCGATATCAGACTTGTGTACTTACCAAGAAATTTTCCCAGTATCATTTGAGCTCTAATTAAAATGAACCTATTTTGTTCGTCCTAAACTGTAATTCACTGAACATATGTGGCTGATTAATCCGCTCACTGCAGTCTGTTGGTGTTCTCGTCTTTAATTATTTTATTTTTCCTCTCTTAATAATCTGCCTGTTGAATTGTATGTTAGCTTCAGTACTGCCTTCACTGTAAATTGATCGATTCTTCTGTGATAATGCCCTAAATTATTTTCTTATTGATTAATCAGCCATTTATTTTCTTCATTAACTGACACTTTATCTTGTGAGACAAAATTTCCATATTAATAAAAGGAAAGCAGCAGATAATTAGGAAGCTGGAGCCATAAAATTCTGGGCATCTGTCTTAGTTTTAATGATTTTTCAGTCAATAAATGGAGATTTAATGGATTAGTTATGTGTGGAAAAAACAACTCCACATTCATTTAGGTAATTGCGGGCTAGTTTGGTGCTAAAATGACCAAATATTAAACGACTCCAGCTTTTATAAGCCTGTGTTTTTGCAGTTGTCTGCAAATTATAGGAAATATGTAAGACAATGTGCATTGCATGATTTTACAGAACTGCATTTCTGATGCAGTGAAGAAAGGCTTGGCTTTTTTTTATCTACAGACTGGTTGACTGCCAAATATGAGCTGCCTATATAGTGTCACATATAGGACACACATGGCAGGATGGTATATGGAGCACGAGGCCAAGAAGCACACATGTGTGCCTTCCTAAACCACAGACAGCCTCTGTTCAGTGAATAATTGATAACGAGAGCGGCACTGTAGGTAGTTACAGCACTAAAATGGATTTGGATACAATTTTGTCGACTGATATCTGTTGGCTCAAAGATCAGTTGACTGTAATCTGTCTGCAGGAATTTTTCGCCATTAGATGATTACATTTTTTTTGCTCATTTTTTGTTTTCTTTTCCTCTTCAGCCAAAACTATTAAATCCCAGTCCAGCATTCGGGAGGATGAGGCTAGCATACAGATGCTGCTTTCTCTGAAACACAAACGCTGAGGAGGACAAATCTGAGTACTTCCAGAGGCTGAAGTGATGCAATAAAGTAATAAAATAAATCAGTGGATGCCTCTACTGAGTGGCTGTCAGTGCGAAACTGATACTGAGTGAAGGAAAGGGATAGAGAGACACAGGCACTGTGGCAGGGGTCATAAAAAATAAGATGCTGATAAACGCAATAAACTAATACACAGATGAATGTAAATGGAGTAGAGGAGAGATGGATGGTCAACAGTGGAGGCACGGAGGGTTCGTCTGTGTGTGTGTGTGTGTGTGTGTGTGTGTGCTGGGGCTGTTTGGTGACTAATCATTTCCGTGCGCGACGCAGAGAGAGACACACAGCTCCCTCGGGGCCAGCAGTTCATTTTCTGATGAGTGCACACATGCGAGCAAACACGCACACAAAGACACACACATGAACTTGCAATCTCCCCCACCCCCACCCACTTCCTTTAATAATCTGCAGACAGAATACAGTCATCTGTTTATGGGAGCATGAATTGCGCACGGGCACGCTCGCACAAAAAGTGATGTCACAAGGTCCCCTATTCCAGGTTTAAATGTCAGATTGAGCATAATGCTTTCAGATAGGCACAATAACAACCTGAGCGCGCTCGCTTCCTTTCAGCCTCGGTAAATGCTGCAAGCCAAACTACAAAAAAAAAAAAATCGCTGCTCTGTGGCAGTTGAGATTCTCAGTGTGGGTAATTTTCCAAAATAACAGAAAATAGTGTAAGATGACAGCATGGATGGTAGTAATACAAAGCAGTTCTTGCTGATAGACCTGCTGTCCACTCTGAAAAATGTCCCGCTGTGTGTATGCGCAGCTGTCATCTCCACATAGATCCAACATCAAATGTCTTAACTTGGTTTCTGAGCAACAGTTTGTCAGTTAGCTTTGTCCCAGTGAGGAGGAAAACCCAGAACAACTCAAGGCTGCAGACCTACAGCGTGACTACAGCGTTTTGTGCCATAAATCAGGGCGAGCTGTGATTAACAAGTCAGATTCTCACAATAATGTAATGACGTAAGGTCCCTATGTATTCGCTGCTGCTAAATGCATTCTATTAACAGGTCTTACAGGTAACTAAAGTGCAGGAGTTACTACAGATCACGTTGTGTGTCTCAGCCTGTCTCAGGTGATATACTTATTTTATGTGTATAACATTTTATTTGTTCCAAAATGAACGAGCCAGAATGAATCGTGCAGACGAGACGTTATTTTGCCATTTCTTCGACCGTGAAAGTAGCACTTTAAAAATCCCGTGGCGGTGGGATGTCTGGAGTCGTGACTGTGAGGGCCTCTGATTGAATTCCCAGACCAGTGCAAAGATCAATGTGGGGTAAATTAAATGAGCTTAGCTTCTCCTTCCACCTTTGCGATGCCCGTGGGAGCGGCTTTTAGCTCCTTGTTGCTGTGGTGGACCGACAGTAACGTGCAGTAACAAGCACCGTCACTCTAAAGGTGTGAAGGCGCCTGAAATTAAGTGGCACGCTTGACTAAGTTTCATTTTCTCCTTTTAACAACATTGTTATCAGCCGCTGGTTTGTTGGCTGTCGCACAATGGTGCATGTACTTATGTTAAGTGCTTAGGCAGAAATGTACACGCACTTTTTCATTTTACTGCTACTTTATACAAATACCAACACGACACAGTGTTTTAGTATAATAATAGAATTTTGATATAATTGTATGAAATACATCATCAGTACACATTAGTTAGTACAAAGAAAAAACCAAACTTGGCTGATGTATCTTATTGTTTTATTGTTTTCTCTACTAATAAACAAACTAAAGAATATTTACAAGATATCCTGAACATATCTGTTTTTTTTACCTCGACTTATCTATCAGTCCTTTCTCTTTCAGCTCCTTCTTCCTCTGTCCCACAATCCCTTTCTGCTCTACTGGGACTAATTACTAATTAACTTTCAGTCCCACAGCGCAAACAGAGTTGCAGAGGGTAACAGCGACATACAGTATTTAATCACTTGTTGTGCATGTGCATAAATGCACGCATTGGCCCTTTTATGTGTGCCCCTATAACAGTATCCAGTATTTGTGGAAGAATTGTGACTTTAAAAATAAGAAGTGCTCATTGTGCTTTTTTGCAGGAGGCAACACCATGACAACAGAAATGCAGGAGATCGCCATCACGGAGGATAAGCCTTTACTCACGGGTCAGGCTGACACTGCCAAGGTCTGAGATGGAGCCATATACTCTTACAGATGCATGTACATGCATGTTATACAACACTAAATCTCCAACACATTTTGATTTAATGTAATCTGATCAATAAAGAACATCAGCACACAGACACTGAGCATGATAGGAAACCACAGGCAAACCAAGAGAAAGAAAAAGAAGGGCTGGTGCATGTGTGAGTGTGTCACTATGTGTCCTTGCTGTGCATGTGTGCATGAATGAAAGTGTTTTTGATTCTGAACAAAGCCTACATGTGACAACATGTGTTCCAAGCACATTTGTGCATGACTTTGTGCGTCAGTGTGTACTTATATAGACGTGTCTGTGTGTGTTTGTGTGCGTGCACAGCTGCAGTGCTGGCTCATATCTGCTGGGTTGACGTCAAAGCCCTGAGGGATCGGGAGCAGATCGTCTGCTTTGCTGGGCTGATGTTGCTGTGCAGATGCAGCGGTGCAGAGCAGAGCCCCCTTGTGGGCAGAGAGCGAAACACAGCAGTTAAACAAAAACAACACAGATTTTTCTGCAGTGGTTATCCTGGTGTGAACCTCAGCTTTGGCCTTTCTCAGTCAAGTTTGTGCGTTGTCTCGTTGACACTGTGGGCATTCCACAGTGTGGCTTCCTCCCACATTTCAAAGAAATGGATGTTAGGATATGTGGTAATTAACTCTAAACTAGCCATTAATGTGAGGGACTCTGCAGTTTCTAACACAATCCACTGATTTTTAAACTATTTTCCGAGCTGTGACTAGCATTGAGCTCTTTTAGCAACAAGACAAGTGAGATCCGGGACTTTATATATATACACCACACATTTTTTATACACGCTACGACCAGCTGTCATAGGGCGAGAGGCACGGTATACCCTGGAGAGATTGCCAGCCTGTCGCAGGGCTGACAGACCACAAATCAGTCTCACCGATTAATCTTGGGAGTGTGGAAGGAAGCTGGATTACCCCGAGAGAGAACCCAGGCAAGCACAAAGAGGACATGACTCCACACAGTATTCAGACCCAGACCCTGTCCTGCTGACAGGCAACAGTGCTAAACTCTTTATATACACACAAGGAGCTTATGGGGAACAGTTAGAAAGAATCAGGAAGTCAGGGTTTTCAGCAGGATAGTACAGAAAAAGCAGGAAAATAAAAAACTTTACACGAGAAAAAAATGAGCCCAGAGAGTCTGACCGCACTTATGAAACAGTGGCTGTTGTTGACGTGGCTTTGCTGTGGACTACCTGACACACTTGGCCCTGTCAGCTCTTCATGTACCCACAGCATCCTACCAGTCACAAAGTTAAATGAAGTGCTCGCCCTCACGTCAACTCATGTTTTCTCTTCCTGCTGAGATGATTTAACTCTTAGGCAAGACCAACAGCATCTGCGACTGAAGCCAAATGAATTAATGATAATGATAAAGTCTGGCAGTACAGCCTTCATACTGCCAGACAGACGAAACAGATTTTTAACCAATGCAAAGAGAATTACACCATCATGACTTTGATCATTTTAATACAGCAGTCTTTTTGTGCATAGAGGATTTGACTTGCACAGGGCCATAAGGTGACTGTTGTTGTTATTTCATGCTATAAAAATAAAATTGAATTGAATGAATCCAGCCAGGAGCCTCTCTTCAGTCACCAGTCACCAACCCTCTAGGACCTCTTTTCTCCACAGCGATGACTTCCATCTGTGCCCACACCCACTTTCACGTCAACTTCCCACACTGTTAATTTTCTAAGAGCTTGTGATGCTAGTAATTCATTAGTCGGGGTAAACGGATCCAAGGCTGCAAATGAGCCACCCGTTTGAAACCCGCTGTCAGTGCTTCCTCTGTTTAATGCCAGGCATGTCACGACCACCTGCTCCTCTGAAGGGGCTCTCAGCAGCGTAATGCTACCCATCCTGCCTTTGTGGGTGTCAATTAGGAAGCAAAGCCTCTCTATAGTCATGAAAGAACAAAGAAATGAAAGAACAGCAAGCTGTCACTCCTTTGGACTCGATTTTCAATAATCGAGTCACATTAAAAAGATAAATTAAAGGAGTCCTAATTATGATTTTTTTTAAGAAGCTTTAAAACTAGAGTGAGAATTTATTCAGATTTGTTCAGCTGGTGCTGTAATGAGTCCTTCGCAGCTTTACATGTTGATATATTTTTAAATAAATCTTGTCCTTGTAGTACACAAACAGGCAGGACATCACTTACTATCAAATGGAAAAAGAAATCTGTGCACATTTTTCTAATGAGACTGTCGCTCTTTATCTAACAGGATGCTGAACTGGCTGCTAGGATACTCCTGGACCAAGGACAGGTAAGACTGTCTGTGTAATGCATGCTCAGGTGTTTGATTAAGCACTGAAATATAATTATTCTTGAGTTAAAAATAAAATACAAAGTTATTTTTGATTCAACTTTATTAAAGTATATTTAGTAACTATTTTGTGGCTTCTTTTCCTGCCAGTATTCAGTAGGAAAAAGTAGTCATAACATAGAAGTGGCATAAAAATTGCTACACATAAAATTGTTAGTAGGGTATATAAACTGTTAATAATGACTGATTGATTGATTTGACTGTTTTTTGCAAAAAGACAGATTTCTGTGAGTGTTTTATTTCTTCATTGCGTCACTTTTCCATCAACATGTTGCCCATTCTGTTGTGTCACGGTGCCTTTTGAAAATCGGCCCACTTTTTGACCAGTTAGGAACTAACTTTGCATCGTCAGTCATGTAACAAGAAAGTTTTCACTGGACTCTCTGCAACTTTGTGAGAAAATTTAAGCGCACCTTTACTGCCTCCATAGGAATTACGAGCCAGTTGCACTTGATTAACTGATCATTAGCAAGTGTGAGCAGAAGGTTTGGGAGGTTGCTGCTCTGGAGCATTCAGACTCATGTTAACACAATGATTAACCCGCGTTTAACAATCTTGCTAGGAGTGGACATTGGAGCAAATCCCCCCCCCCCCAGTTTATGTTTGTACAACGCTCAGAGATACTCTAAAAATACAACAAGAGCTACATCTCAGACTGTAAATGTTAGCATGATCAATGTAATAGTTTGATGACAACACAATTAGAAAAAGACTGAAAAAGCATGGGTTGCTTGACAAGAGAAAGCCTCTCGTCTCTACAAAGAACATGCCAGCATGGTTCAAGTTTGCATCTGAAAAAACCACAAGACTTAGACAGGTGAGACCAAAGTGGAGAGGGCAAGTGGTTTTAACCATGTAGGGACAAAACCAAACATGGCATATCAGCTCATATCAACTGACAGGTGGTGGAGGGGTGACGGTTTGGGGTTTTATTTGCATCCACAGCAGTCGGACACCTTGCAGTCATTGAGTTGACCGTGAACTCCTCTGTAGACCAAAGTATTCTAGAGTCACATGTGAGGCTGTCTGAAATGAATGCCTGTAAACCCCAATAAAGTGAAGCAATGTTGTGAAGAAAAGAGGGCTAAAATTCATCCACAAAGATGCGAGAGACTAACGAAGTCACAAAAAAAAATGATTGAGATATTGCTACTAAAAGCAATTCTGCGAGCTGCTGAATCAGGCGGTGTATTTTGCTTTTCACCGGACGGTAGTTGAAATAAAATTGGGTTGAATTTCCATGGACAGAAAGTTAGGAATAAATCTATGGGCTGCATCTTGTAAATCATCACTGAACTTTTACAGCAATCTCTGCCACTCATCAGTGTCCCAAACTCAGGCCGAATTTTTTCCCTTTTCTTTTCTTTTTTTATTTCTTAGTGGAAACGTGGATTTATTTCTGCTACATTAAACCTTTTTATGGTTGAAAAACACACCTGTATCCACCTTGTATATAATTTGCTAATTAAAGACCAAAGGCTGTCAAGGACTCAAGCTCCACTCTGTATGATGGTCTTTAAAACTTAAAGACAATGTTCAAGAAAAACAGTCATTTTAACATTACGTGTTAAGTTTAAACCAACAGAGGCAACACGAGCTCAGGTTGGCAAGGATTTTAGAAGAATACTCCAATCATTGAGATTGGTAAATAGAGATAAGGCACACAGGCTGAGGAGTCTGCTGGTAAACCAGAGTGAGGCTACGTCCACACAAAAGCGTTTTCGTTTGAAAACACATCGTTTTGTCAACGTTTCGCCCTCCCGTCCACACTGAGACGGAGGGAAAACGGAGCCTTTTTGGAAACGCTCTCGAAAACGCATCGATTTGTAAACGCAGCGTTTTGGTGTAGTGTGGACGGCCGAAACGGAGACTTTTGAAAACGATGACGTATGTTAGTCATATGATGCAGTCATGTGACCACTTTAACCAAGATGGTTTCGTTTTCCGATCTGTCCGGACTAGTGTGGACGTAGTCTGAGGCTGCAGAAAGATTGAAAGCTGACATCCGTGTGAATGGACTGAAAATAAGCTGTAGAGAGAAAGCTTG
>VUQR01017141.1:0-26148 GCA_015108515.1 Hemichromis elongatus
TACAATTATCCGTTTCACGGCTTGAAGTTTTGATGGTACTTTGAAATGCCTGAGCTGTAGATTTTTAGTCATGATTTTACTGTTGTTTCAGTGGTAACCAAGGGTGCAAAAGTGATTGAAAATCAACATCAAAGTTCAACATAGATTAAATATCAAATTCTAACGTTGTTTCAACGTTAATTGAGGGTGCAGAGGTGACGTCAAAACACCATCAGATTTCAACGTTGTTTCAGTATTACATTCTTTGCAAATTTACTGTTGATTCAATGTCAGGCTTCAACATTGATTCAACTACAAATTCAACGTTGAGGTCTGAGCAGCGTGGAATTGCAAATGCCAATCCATCAGGGATCATTATTATGGCCAAAACGATGCTGTTGCCAATCATATGACTTCCAGCTAGTATTACAGACGGTAATACACGGTGGATGAAAGCCTCACCAGTTTTTAGAAATGGGTCGCTGTTGTACCTCTATCCTGACTTAGCCCATTAATACTGACGACTTAAATCAGTCATTCGAATTTAGATTCAATACACAAAGACCTTTTGCCACTGATTTTCAGTGCAGTTTGTAATTAGCAATACTTTCCCTCTAATGGCTGTCAACCCTTACACTGACACAATTTCTCAAGAAAACATATGTACCCCGCAGATTCTTTACCAGTTATTAGATTGTTGTTTTTTTCCCAGTTTAATAAATACAGTTTACAGATACCGTTTATCTTGGATTAACACCAATACTTCTGTCCTCACCTTTTCAAGTTTTCTCAAGTTATTCATAACCATGACAAGATTTGCCAAGTTTTTGGTTAATAGTCCTTTGGCAATCGCCTTGCTGGAGTAAAAATACTATCTTACGCCTGTTAAACTGAGTAATCTTTGGGAATTTTCATACATTCAAATTAAGCAATGTGAGTAAAATACACACAAATAAAGACAATGGAAAATTGGTTCTTGTTCTATATATAGATACCAAACTGGTTTCCATTTTATGCTTAAATGATTCACAGGTCAGCGTTAAGTAGCTTAAACAAAAACATTCAAAAGAAAGACTGGATTCAAATTGCGTGAAAGAGCAGCCAATGTTCATATAAAATATGCAAAAAGGCCTCCAGGAAGCCTGAAGAATTATTATTCAAGACCACTTAAAGAAAAAAAAAAGTAAGGTCTCTTGGAAGCAAAATATAAAGAAATTAGAGGTAGCTCAAGGATTTTGCACAGTACTGTACGTGACTTGTGTGCAAAAATAAATTGAAATAATAGCATCAGTATGTATATTTGTGCAATCTAAACTAAGTTCACACACAGACCACAATCTTGACACATACGTTCCAAAAACATTTAATTTGCTTTAAGAAAGAAGGATTACAGTACACACTGATCCATTCAGGCAAGAGGTCACCAATTAGGAATAAATAACTGGCCATGTTAATACAAACTCTGCTTCCTTTCTTTGTACAGCTGCTAAAAGAACGAATGAAGCCATTAATAATCATAACATGACTTTATGTCTTGCCGATCTCTAAAAACCTTTTAGAAACATTTATCTTAATTTCTTTATTAAACATTAACAACAACTTTAGATTCATAGTTAGGCAACTAGAGAAGAAAGCAGCTAATCTTGTGCTCAGGATTCCTGTTCCCTTTTTGTGAAGACGTTTTAAGGTAAAGTTGCCCTTTCAGTATCTTATCCGTGTCCTTTTGCGAAAGCATTCCTTCAACTAAATGTCACAAAACCTTACTTGTTCTGGACTTCATTGGCGGTTATTACCATCCAGTGACTCATCATGGCATCGTTACACCAGCATTAGGCACTAGGAGTGAATGTGGCATTACCGCCCAAAGGTGAAACAGCCTCAGGTCCAGACTCCAGAAGTAACTCAGTTCCTTAATTGTGGTTTTGAACCACCTGAAGGAAGCACTGAACAGACTACCAATCAGTGTCTTCAAACAATCATTATCATCAACCCGAGCATGTACAAAAGCATGTCCTGAAGCTTAATGATACAAATTCCCCTTTAAAGGTGTGCTATGTGAAAACAGTCAAGTAATACCACGAGCGAAAGACCTAGTAGTGTGCTTTTAGTGGCATCCCACTGTCACAAAAAAAGGTTGCACTCCCACACTTAGACCTGCTCTGGAAGAACTACTGATATAGCTTTATATAATATAGATTTTTCTTTATTAAGGACATCACACTGTTAATAAAATATATCCCGCATAAGGCCAAGTTGAGCGTGAGCACAAACAAAGGCACCTTGATGTAAGTGTGGTTTGATTAACTGTCCTTTTCATTACTTTTGGCACATTTTTGGGGAATATTAAGGTCATGGTTAATTTCCTGGAGCTCTGCTGTAACCCAGAGATGTCTGCTACAAAGCAGGAAACCCTGATGCCTCCTATTTGTCTATAAAGAAAATTAAGAAGGAAAATGTAAAAAGGAGCCCTCTTTCTATTACTTAAAAAATAAATGTGTCAGCCTATATATACTCTTCTGAAAGTAAGCCGTTTTGGTCCTCTAATATCAAAATGTACAAAACATTACAGCTCTTTGTTACACTTTAGGAAAACTGAGACAAAAAGAAGAGATTGTTTGTCACAAAAACAATCTTGATTAGCTGAGGGGGAAGAAAAAAGAAAAATGGAGGAGAATGAAGACCGGGCTCCCCCCTTCGAGGATTTGTGAATTAACCCGATCGATCGCCCTTTGAGGACGTGTCTGAAGGCGTTTTTCACGCATTCACGTCATATGGGAATAACCTCCGCGGCAACATAATTACATGCAACCTCACGGTAAAATTCACCAGAATGTTTTCGTTCATGGTACATGTTTGTCAGCAATGAGAACATAAGAATTCTTATGAAATCTTAAGAATACTAATTACAACACGATTCACGTGAAAGAAATTGTTAATTTGGTTTAATAGATTTGAAAGTAAAATATTGCTGATTATTACTCGATTGGAATGGTAGGAAATCCATCCATAAAAGAAAAGAAAGAAAGAAAGAAAAGAAAGAGTAGTGCTGAAGTGAATTGAAAGCTGAGGTGACCACTATTTTCAAGTAAGCATCTGCTGCATTTCCCATATGATTTGAATGCAACGCTGTTATTGTGTTTGTTTGTTTTTTGCTTGAAGAGGCAGAGTCAGAACTGTTGCTTCAGTAGAAGGAGGTGGGCAGGGGGTTAGAAGCAGGGAACGGCCGTTAGTTTGTACCACTTGACCGTCTCCTTGCTGAGGTCAAAGTCTTTCAGCCTAAGCGTAATGCCACCCAGGAAGTAGTTCTCACGCAGCGACTCAGCACTGAGCACGCTCAGCTGCAGCTCCCGAAGGCCCAGAGTTTCTTTGCTGTAGCCACTATAGACCAGCTTTGGAAGAAGAGAATGGAAAAGTTAGCAAAGTGAGTGTCTTTAGGCAGCTGACCATGAAGTTCTTGAATTTCAGGACCCATGTAGAACATTTTCATATCAAAATAAATCAGTAAATATCAAAATAGTCTTAACATTTTTACAATCATAGTTTTTAACAATTTCATACTAGATAATAAATATAGCCTATTATAGTTTTCCTAACCATCTCGTTGAAGGTAGGGTTCCTGGTTTTCCTTGAGATCTTTGTCTTGCGTTTGGAAGTCTTTTGTGGATCTGGAAGCAGGTAAGTCTTCACATACGGGTTGGGATCTGTTCCATCTTCAGAAACCTGACAGGAAAAAGACGGATTAATTGTATGACAACAGACAGAGAAATAGAAAAAGAATAAAATGAAATGATCAAACAATATTTTAAGCTGTATATTAAATTCTTGAAGCCTACCAGGTCCCTGATGTGCATGACCATGATGAATAGAGTACTATTCCTGTAGGAGATTGACAGCTTTACTTCTCCTTCCACCCGACCAGAAGTGGGACTCAGTGGAGGCTCTGCAACAGTTACATGCCACACATAACTCTCATGAATCTGGAATAGCAAGCTAGGCAGCCAGTGTGCTGCTGCCAAGCCTGTAGAGGTCTTTGCATCCCTCAATGGATACGCCACCCCAGGCCCGGGCCCTCAGACCACTGTCATGAAGTCTATTTCTGATTGGTAAAAGACATTCACACCAGTGTTGATCCGGAAGTCATTATGTAGCTCGAGCAGTGCTCATTCAGTTTCTCTTTGCACAAAGGAGCTGCTCTATACCCATGTTGTTGCAGTATATTAATGACTAATCTCGTATTGTGGATGGATTATCTCAGTTGTTCTCCTGACTGAAGTTTGGTCCGTTTACAGCATCCTCCCATGCGATTACATTCATCCCTAACCATCAGGAACCCTCACTTTAACTTTTATCGAGCGGAAAAATAGTTAGTTGCTCTTAACAAAATTAACAACCTATTTGGATGCCAACCTGATTAGATCAATATCCCAGAGGTTTAACTGACTTGAAACTATACTGATTAAAAAGTGTTCATTTGATCTTTTTTAAGCAATGCATTTTAATTTTTTATTCAAGGATTCATTAACTATTTTTGCCTATGAATCCAACAGAGTGGACTTGACAAACTGGCAAATTACTTGTAGATATTTATAATCAGTACATGGCTTAATTATGGCACAGTAATGAAAGCAAAAGCACAAACACTGTCAAAAGAATGACAAATGCTTAGTGGACATGAAAAGTGAAGGTATTTACCAGGTGCTTTGGCCATGGCATCTACACCTTCTGTCTTGTCATCCCGTGCAATCGGATGAAAGAATGTGTAGATCAGGTCACACTAGAAAAAGACCAGAAAAACTGAAAATGTATTCCTGATTACTATCATTCCAGTATACTGAGTGTGTGTTTGTGTGTGTGTGTACCTGGGTAACTTCTGTGGAGCTTCTCATCAGGTTGTGGACATAGTTATTGAGCTCCAACTTCCTCTTGGCTGCTACTTCTTTAATTTGGCTTCGGCCAAGCACCATTTTGCTGGGGAAACTAGAGATAAAGAGAGACGAGGTATGATTAGCTGATCTACTTTACAGAATCTGATATAACACTCAGGCGGGTAGTCACAACAGTGATTATAAAAAACAAAAAAACGAACCAATTCATTATTAGGCTTACAGCAGGATGGCATTTTTTGAGTACTAGTGAAGATTTCATCATCTCCAAAACACAATAATTACCCGGCCAGTTCACTACATTACAGGTTTTAATGATGAGAACATTGCTGGATGATAAGTGAGGGAGGGGGCAGTGACAAAACTACCTTGGCAGTTTCCAGAGAGGGAAGAGGATAGTCAATTTATTGTGGAGCTCTTGAAACTCGTCAAAAGTGCGGAAGACAAACTGTGGCTCATTCTGACCGTCCCTCAGGAGTCTCACCACATAGATCTGCACAGAGGAGAAACAGCCAGTTTACAATATGGGGAAAATCCAGATGTGAGATAAGAAATGAAAATGGAAAACAAAATGAGATTCACTGGTACTTACATAGTGCTTGTCTGGGTTATATCTCTTCTGGAAGGAGAAGATGGAGGCGTGGACGATGCGCCCCTCTTGTTTCAGAGTGTATGTCTTCGGGGAGAAAGACAGGATTGGCTCGTCATTGGCCGGCAGACCAGAGAATCGTAGCTGGGCAAGGTTGTGAATGAAGAAGTTGAACTTGGTGGCCACACTTCCTAGACTGGACTCTATGAGCCTGGGGCAATTACAGTTAGAAAATATGGGGAGGAAATATGCATTAGATCAGGTGAAATTGAGACTAAATATTTGACCTTTGGCTATTTGAAGAAATAAACATTCAAAGGACATTTCCAGCTTCAATCCAGTCTGACTGGTCTTACAAAAAACAAGTATGCCTTGTTCTTGTTGTACTTTCTGTTTTATTGTTGTATGGTGAGACAGCAGCTATTCCTGTTTTGCTCCTTAGCATGTACTGCCACCTGGTGGACTCTTAGTTTCTAACATCATAACCCGTACATAAAAGTCATTCTGGCTACAAAACCTGCCACGTAGAGTGGAATGAATCAGTGAAAACATTTAAAGTTGTATAAAACTTTAATAAAAAAATCAATAAACATTTCACAGAATTTAACAGAATATTGTTTTTTAGTGTTTTGTTTTTTGGACTAGAGGAGAGAGATGTTAATACATTTACCTGGTAAAGAAGATGGTGGCTTCAGCATCTGTGTTGTGCGGCTGCAGTGCATCAAACACATACTTTAGATCCTGTGAGCCGGTCAACTCTGGGAGACCTGATGACATCATCTACAACAGGCAAAGAGACACATACCTGATATTTGAGGAGAATACAACCTGGTGACTTTCTTTGAGTTATCTGAAGTAGTTTTCTGCACGTCGACCCACTTATTACTCAGAAATTTCCGACTCTGCTGTGTGGTCAGTTTGGAAGACGTGCTTATTGGTGCTGCTTAATTGCACCGAGAGGTGTGTCTACTATTTTGTGTGTCCCATTTATAATCAGCGAGGTCAGGCAAAAACCAGTGTGATTCAGTGCAGTTCAATGACACCAAGAATAACTGTTTCCTTTAGAAATGCAATAAACAGAGGCCTGTTAACTTAAGCAGAGCATATAAGTGTATTGCACACAAATTTCTAGGACAGAGAGGCATTGATTTATTATGAATAATCTTTGTTTGCATATCTTGTTATTTTGAGTCTTGCAGGTGTAAAAGAAAACAAGGTGACAAAAACGAGGCCAAAACCAGTAAGAGGGACAGATAAAGATGTTAAATGGCACAGTCAGCAGTACGAAAGTACAAGAACAAAACTCTTTTTACCATCTGTGTGTGTGTATCAAGATCTAGTGCGCTATGTACTACATGTGTGTATCTGGGTAATGCCAGTTAATGTGGGTTTGTTTATTTGTGTGCTCTCTCTCACCAGTGACAACAAGTTAAGGAAAAGCCCGGAGTTCTTGCGGATGAGGTTGTAGGCTTGGCAACACAGGTCCACAAACAGCTGGAAGCGGCTGGTGGGCCGCTCGCCTCCGTTGATGACGTACGCCATGTCAGAGGTCAGAACAAACGGAGCTCGGTCTCTGATGAGAAAAAAGGGAGGAGACAAGATTTGACATCAGCTTCTGATAAAAGAGCAAAAAGATTTTCCATCACTTGTTTAAACCTCTGAGAAAACATGGCTTAAATCAACATCCTCTCTTACTTAAAACACTCAGGAAAAGGAGTATGTATGAAGTTATAAATAAATAAATAAATGTATAAACATTTCAACAAGAGAATGTTGCAAGGCCAAAAATAGAAGAGTTTAGTTGTAACAGAGCCAACCTGGCCACTGTGTGAATATCTCAGTTAAGAATCAGGTCATCACTGAAAACACACATTAATCTTACTCTGCTGAAAGTCACCATCAAGGAATTGTGGGTCCTCTGAGCACAGGGATGTACCCTTCTATTTAACTTTGCAGAAAGTCTTCGGTGGGGTAGGTATATGTTTTTTGGGAGTTGTTTTTCCATCTCACCTTGCGTGCTTGACATACATTTCATCCATAAAAATGAAGATCACACTTTAAATCCTCTTGTTTTTAACAACTTAACACATCTGTCCAAAAGGTACTCAAAAAAAACAAACAAAAAACAACAACCAAAAAACACGTGTGGGCTGTGGGAGTCCCCTGGGCACTATGAGGGTTGTAAATCAATCATATCACTACATACACCTTCAAAACCTGACAGCGTGACTAAGCATACGTTTTCTGACAAGGAATTTTACACTTGCATCCATGATACATGTTTGAATATATCATCACCTCTTGAAGCTCCCAAACATCTGGGCATGGCCCAAGAATTTGCCAAAGTCGATGTGAAACATGTGACCAGTGGAGCGCAGCATGATATTATCATTATGGCGATCACAGATGCCAAGCACGTAGGTTGCAACGCAGCATCCAGCACAGGAGTAGATGAAGTTCTCTGAAGCCTAGACGAGAGAAGAAAAGGGTATTTTAAGCATCGCTAAATAAAGTGAGTACTGTGTACAGTGTGTGAATGTGAGCGTGAATGAATAATGTCATTGTAAAGCGCTTTGGGTGCCTTGAAAAGCGCTATATAAATCCAATGCATTATTATTATTATTATTATTACTGCAAAGGAATTTTAAAAAAATTAAGGTCACATGTTTGGATCAAGGTTTCACATTTAAAGGGCCAAACAGTCTAACGTGTGCTTTGACTTTCGTCAGAATATGCATCACCTTCTCATACTCATCCTCGGCAGGGTTGTACTTGCGAAGCCATTCTGCCAGTGGTTTGTCCTTAAAAGATCCTGTCACGCCGTACTCCACCTGGATCTTTCTGAGGGTGTCAGAAGAAGGCACCAACTCTACCATACCTACACAAAAGCAAATCTTTTAGCAACACTACACTGGCCATATAGTATATTTGACTGTAAATGTGGTATACACAACAATTTAGCTACATGGCAGGTATGATTTCTATCAGTGCTAGGAGTGATTTCATATTAAACAGACAAAAAGGTGTAGGAGTATTTTTAGTATACATGTGTGCTTGGTTTCTAGATGGATATTTAAAGCTGACTGACGGGAGTGTGTCTTTATGTGTTTGCCTGTTACCTTTGTCCTTGCCAGTGGAGATGCACTTAAAATTGACAATGCGGAGGTCCAGACCCTCCTGCAGCCAGATTCGGTCCATGATGCGAATCATTTGCAGAGCCAGCATGTCTTGCCTCAGGTCTTCCCCAACCTGATACATGCAATAGATCAAGGGAGACATATTTTATACACAAATAGGAAATCTTTTCTACTCTGTGCAATTAAGTCTTTACAAAATATATCAATCAGAGAATCCTTAGCATTACACAGTTCTTTAGAGTTCAGTATAGTATTTATTTAAATACCTTGCACTGTTTCCTATAGTATGCAAACTATACATAAGTGTCATTACATATTACTTTCACCCATTTTTATTTTATTTTATTGAGGCACTTTAATTATTAAGCCATTTGTTCTGATAGTATTTTTCCTCTGTTTAGGTATTTAATTTTATTAAACTACATTATTTATGGAGATATTTAGCTTTTTATTCATCCACTTTATTTTGCATTTGTTGTTTGAGTACAATATACTCAATGTATCAATTACAGGTTGGTTTAAACTTCAGCCACCAGGGGGAGCAGTGTTCAGATGAAAACTATGTAAACAGTTGGTTACAACACCCGCTAGATTACACTCCTAAAACACGCAAACATGCACGAAAGACACACAAGAACCTGTTCTCTGGTGTTAAATTACTGATCAGTGTGCTAATTTTCAGCATTTTACACTGGTCGTGTGTGATTGTGTGTCTGTTTATACACTACCTTGAACATAACATTGATCTCTTCTCCCAAGGGGTCAGCGTTGACCAATGCCAGTTTGAGGGGAACAGCGTTGGAGTTGAAGAAGGAACAGGTCTACACACAAACAGCAATATCCTCTGCATTACATCACACTGTTATGTTGTCTTTCACACACATGCCAAAGTGATTTAGTGATTAGTGATTTCTCTACGGTTTTGATTTATTTGAGGATGTTTTTAAACCTGCATGTTACTCAGAAAAGACAGCCTGTGAACATTTACCATTTTCTGAAATGTTAGCATCAGGTAACTTAAGCAGAATAAAAAAAGCGATTACTTTGACTAATTTAGAGACAATCATATTTATTTTTTGGAAATTGTGAAAAATTGTGTCTGCTTAAAACATATGAGACATAAAAGGTACAGCAAGGTTTTGATTAAGGCTCACAGGACGGTGGCTCACATTGGCAGTAGTAATTTTTGTCCTGGTTTATAGTTGAAACCATTAGAGAAGTAGCTACATTTACCAGTGCTAGAAATCTTTTTTGTGCAGTGGTTGGTTGAAGAGAGCAGCTACAACTGGACCAGTTCTGGACTTCTTGATCAAATCATAACGTGTACAGTAATGCATTTAGTTCCTTTTTTGCAGTCAAGAGGATATAAAATGTTAACAAAGGCGAAGATTTGACAGCCACAGATGTAAACTGAATATAAATTTATATTTAAATTGCAAATTAACTTACAGCTGGCTCTGTAAAAGCTAAAATTTGCAGACTGAGGCAGGCAGCATGAGTCACCAAATGTAATCTTTTGTGCTTTATCTCTCAAAATTTCCTTTATCCTAAGCAGTGATCCTCCTCTTATGTAGGAGAGTACAGCACTTACAGAAGTACAAATACATAATTTAGGGGATCCCATTAACCATGATAACCATCTCTGTAATGTTTGGGAATATGCTTTATATTTTGTTGAAGTTACAACTTAAGAAGCTTATTTCCTAAATTGTTTGAACTGAAATTTTTACAGCCTCAAATTTTAGCTGGGGTTTTCTTCCTCTCCTGCTATTTGTTTAGTTCCATTAAATGATCATTTTTATTTATTCTCTACATTTATCATTTTGTCAATCAGATATAGTGTAGTGTAAAAGGTCTGCTGACTTGAATACAATTTTAAACAACACATAGTTAACACAGAGAGTGGGATCCTTTTACTTCAGGTAAAGCTAATGCTGTCAGATAATTATTATACTCTGTGTTTGTGTGTTACCTTAATGTTTAGCTCCTTTGCCACCAGACTGGGGCTTAGGGGCAGTCGGCAGCTGTTCCTCTGGAAGAAATTCTGAACATTTTCAAGGCCCTCCTGGAGTGCAACCTAACAAACACAAAGATGCAGATAGGTAAATACACACACACACACGTTTAGAAAGCACATGCTACGTGGCCTTCAACACATGCACGAATACACACGTGCACACACCAACCTGTCGTGCAGATCCCCCAGCCTGTCGGACCCTCTCAGCAACGGCTCCCAGCAGTGTGACCAGGTGAGTCTGTTTCTCCAACTCTGCCCTCAGCTTGGTGCCGCACAAACACAGCAGGGAACCCAGCACCCGCTCATAGCGCTGTCCCCAGGTGGGATCTTGCACAGCATCCTTTAGCAGCCTGCAACCATTGTAGATCTGGTGATCATCACTTTTTAAAATACATTTCTCCTTCACATCCACCATGTGATTTCTCATATACATGTTCTTAAAGCCTGTGGATTCACTTTAGGATCTTGTTTTATTTTAACATGTTTGGAAAAACTATATCTGCTGGATTATTTGTTATTTCACTGCTGCTTTAGACTTACCAATAGAGGTAGTGTGCTATGTTTATGTTGCCTTGTGCTCTGGACAGCAAGAACATGACGAGGGCATTTTTCAGGTGACACTCAAACTTTATTGCCTGGTTGGCATATGAGAAAAAAAAAAGACAACTTTGAATTTTAACTGAAGGAATTATGAGCGAGTACATGAGAAAGAATTTTAATAAGGAGTGAATAAATATCTTTAAAGTCAATATAAAGCTCATATTTTAGTGCCGACCTTTGTACGTATAGCTATACCTGTACAAGCTGTGGCAGGTAGTCAGCCAGCTGATCATCGCTGCTCTTCTCAATCCAACTAACAGCCACGCTTCTCACTTCAGTATCTGCAAACCTACACAAACATACATAACAATGAGAGATGGCAGACAACCACACATTCTATCCTCTTTTATATAAGTAAGGAATTTCTGTATGCGTAAAACTGTGTTTGTCTAAGTACTGAGCTCACGCCGTACTTTGAGTCAAGAAGCTCCAGCGCTGTTACGGGGGGCAGGGTGGGCCAGTGGTGCAGCAGGGAGTGAATATGAGCCATGCTGGCCCAGTCCCAGCTGGGCGCACTAGCCAGTACCTTAGGGAGGCTGCTGGGGTGGTCCCTCCGACAGTGGAGCCTATGGTCCCACAGCAGCTGGTGGTCTGCTCGCTTCAGGCTGTAGACGACAGAGAGAGGGGGGATTTGTTTGATTACTGTTTACATAAAATTGAAAGAAAGACTTCAACCTTCAGGAACTTTCTCAAAATTTTCTCAAAAGTTCAGTTTTTGAGTTACACGTGTTTAAAAAGACTTGGTCGTGACATCTCAAAACTCAGAAGTCTCAAAATTATTAAAAAGAGTCAAAAGTGATGTTTAAAACAGAGACTGACCACTTTCAGCAGAATCCTACATGATGCAAAAGTGAGCAATACAATTTCTATAGTGCAATGCACATTTTAACAGGAAACTGAAGACAAATTGGAAGGACGTCCTCAATTTATGATTACATATCTGTAGCATGTAGCACAAAGGTTGACTGCTGATCCCTGAACACCACTAAAGCACTTTTTGAAGCTCTGCTTTAAACCCAAATCCCAGAGGTTAAACCCAACTTGTACCTGACCTCAACCTTCCAGTAGTAAAAATTAAACCGCCTACTTAAGGGAGTGAAGGAGTGTTGCACACACAAAAAAGACAGCAGCCAATACATCAGCACTGGTGTGCCCTGTGTCCACAGAGGCTACAGAAATGAATGGACAGGACAGCAAACAGGCGGTGAGAGCCCAGTGAGAGAGAGAGCTCTGCGTTAAAGTGCTGGTTGAGTCTCGTGGATGTTGGCAGCGTGGAGAGGAGATTTGGCTGGCAGCAGGCATAAGAGAGCATTTAACTGGGCCTGGAGCAGCTGGATGAACACAGACATGCTGGAGCACACAACAGAGAGGCATGTACTGGGAACTGTGGCTGGCAAAGTCAGCAGCATCCTTTTAAAATCCCTTCTTAAATCTATTAAGTCTAACTGATTTTGGGTGGCCTGAATCAAAGCCAAAAAGCTGCCTGCTGAATGAGACAGACTTAACTAGAAATACTGTTTTTGTGCATATCTTTTTAAACTCTCATAACCCCAGGCACTATAAGTCTAGTACAAGCCAAACTGGCAACAAAAGGGCTACAATTAGAATTTGAAAGCATATACATTAAATTTGATGAAGTGAAGTCTATTACAAAGACTGCCTTACACATCCCTATTTAGAAGCTTTAGAGTCATTTATCCATTTGCATGCCGACAACAATTTTTTTTTTAACAGAATATTGGGTTTTGTTGGATTTTGGAAATATTAAGACAAATTAATTGCAAAAATTAAGAAGTTATTACATGCAGCAGTTGTTTTGAGCCTCTTAAACAACATCTGTTATGTGCACCAGGCTGAGTAACTCCAAAAACTAGTTCTCTAGCTTTTATTTGACACCGCAAAATGCAGATACATTAACTGTTAAGTAAGATTGCATTACAATCTTTTCCTTATACTTTAGAAAAACACAGGGAATAATACCCAAAATTGGAAGCTCGGCTGCAGATTTTCTCCAGTTTTCGGCGGAGGTCAGGGTCCAGCTCCTCCAGCGTGTGCGGCTCGGGGCTAGGGGCCTCTTTGGGTCCAACATATAAAACATCCACTGGTGAGTTGGGAAAGTTCACCTAAGGGTAACAAAAACACCAGAGTCGGGCTCAGTTCATTAATATGTCTGAATTTTTAACCAGGAAGAAATTTGAATGAAGGTGTAGAGCAAAATGACTTAGTTCAGCATCATAAGTAGTTGTGCTAAAAAAAATGTTTCCAAAGAACATTTGTGACTGTGTGTAAGAAATAAATTAAAAATAAATAAAATGTAATGATTTGCACTACAAAGACAATGCATCAAAAATGGAAACTTAAAAAAAATTGATACTGGGGAAGAAGTCTGCACTCATTTTGTTGCCAACCTGCAGAACGATTCTTTCTGTTGGTACCCTCTTGCGGCTGCCTGTAGAGCTAGCAGTGGTGGCCGCTCCCTGGGCAGATGTCCACAGACACAACAGTCGGGTGCCCCTCGCAAGTACTCTGCCAAAACAGTTGGCAATAAACAGTAAGAGCAAGCAATCCTAAATTGTGGCAAGAATGTAAAGTTTTGTGATCTTTTTATGTTAATTTCTGGCTGATAATTTAGATTATATTTTTAGTTTTAGAAATTAAAAAGTGAAAGTTCATTTACTACATGGATTACTTTTAGTGATAAAAATAAAATGTAATAACAAAGAACACGTGATAAGTAATATGAGCATACTAGGTAAAATAGCTGAAACACATGAAAACAGAAGTACAGCCACTACCAGCTGCTCTTCTTTCCTCACCGTCTGAAATCAAAGAGTGGCATTGAGACCTTGCCCAGCAGCTCTGGGGCTTTCCTTTGCTTGTTTGAGTCTGGGGAGCCACTGGCATTCTGATTCAGCACCCCAAACAGAGCCAGGCTCAGTATGGACTCCAGTGGGAGCACAGCTACTGCTATGGGGAAATTGATCCTTGGACAGACAAAAGCAGTGTCAGCAGCATGGACAGACAATACAAATATTACATTATTGTTTGAAAAACAAAGAAAGAAAGTGAACCAAGTACACGGAAAAGGAAAGACTTACAGTTCATCCCATTTGATGTGATAGAAGAAGCTCTTATATGTGCCCACTCTCTTGGACTGGACTGGCTTAAACAAGTTCTTGCCATTGTGGGTGAGGGAACACACCAGGAAGTACTTCTCATAACTAAAAAAAAAACAAAAAAACAAGAACATCTGTGGTTATTTGTCCATAGCTAATTACATGTTCTACTGAACACAGAAAACACTGGGCAAAATCATCACTGAGTTCTATCAAGAAGAACTCTAGTAGGCTGTTGATGGCATTTGGCTAGAATAAAGGTGTATTCAAGAATAATACAGTTGAGATATGTCCATATGGGAACAGAGGAGGACTCAGCACTACTTGGTTGCTCTGAGAGGCTGCAACCCTTTACATCCATTACAAACAGGCTGCAGAAGGAGGCACGAGGCCCAATCACAATACAGAAGATGGGCAAACTGTTCACGACAACCCTTAACTGTTGCTTACTTGTATTTGCCTATTTTTAGTTAGGCCTTGGCTCACAGCTATACAGTTTAAAAAAAACAACATCTTTAAAATGTGAACAAATGAGGACTTCTGTCTTCTTCAAGGGTAACATGTAAGTAAGTAGGGACAAGGAGGCAATTTCTTCAACCCTCCCAACAAGTTCACCGATAAAAATACTGACAGTAGTGCATGCATACTGCCATTATTAGGCCGTGAACATCCGTCACAGGTTACGTGAGTCAGCCTGATGACCTTAATTACAAAATAAGCATGTATCCAAGCAATATATTTAGTACCTGCCCACACAGAACTAAGAAAAAAAAAACTTTCCCAGACTTTCTCAAAGGTACCTCAGTTATATAACTGAGGCACATATCGTAGGTTCAACCCACTATCACTGTGTCAACTTGTGTCAAGCAGAGCTTTGCTACGATCACCCTCTAGGAAACATTTTGGCTTGTTATGACAGGAAAGAAAGAAGAGGGGAAGAAAAAAACAAAACAAAAACAAAGCAGGTATATATGATTACATTCCTGCTGCCTTAATCCTACCAAGGAGCCCCAGAAACACATGATTAAGCCAAGCTATGAAATACCGGGCCCTGAAACTGGCACTGGTTGTACCTGTGCTTGGATAGATCAACACTATCTGATGTAAAAAAACAAAAAAAAACAAAAAAACATCAACAAGTCAATGCTTGCACACCATTAGACCAGAGATGAGGTCTAACCAACTCAAACCTTTGTGACTGAGCCTGTGACTGCATACAACACTCTAATTTAAGTAAGACTTCCAATCTCTTGGTATAAACTAACAGCAAAAAATATAAAATGCATCTTAACCACATTGCTTCTTTAATGCATTAAAAAAAACAAAACAACAAAAAACACTCAACAGAGAGGATGTAAATTTGAAGGGCAATGGTTGAAACTCAAGGTCCCGAGTGGATGTCACATGTTCTGTCGCCTGCACAATGTAGTTGGGGTGTTTTCAGTAATGACCATGAGTCTGAAGCAGACCATATCCTGTTGTACACTAAATGAATAAAATATACATGTAAATAAACTCAAACTGATAATGTATTTTCACTACAACCAGCCTGATCATCTGCTGCTCAGAGCCATCTGTGCTGGCAGCTCAACCACTACCCATGGTGTCTCAATATGCTGGCGATGCCGTGGCCTCTACTGACGCTCCAGATGGAGGACACGCTAGCAACAACAATGCCAAACACTCAGCTTCAGTAAGGCAGCGCTGCTATAACACCACAACACAGACATACTTAGCCACTAATCTGGGTCCAGAAATATTGGCATCACTGTGTCCCTCTGCTATAAATATTTTTGGAGGGATCCTCGGAATAACTGTCACTGCAGCAATGTTTGGTATTGGCTTAAAACAGCTGCTGGAAAAGGCCGAGCCAGAGTCAACAGGCCTGTTATTAGGCAGTTCCACTCTTTATAAAAGGCCTAAATGACTGACCGGAAAATTACTATTGAAGGCGGCACTGCAGCAATCCAAAATGAGAGATTAAAAAACTCTTCTTCTTACACTCAGGGTTACAGGTCCTATGGGTTTTTATTTTCATAAACTGCTTAGTTTAAATCAAATGCTAAACTTTTGACCAGACTTGATCTTGGTTGGGATGCACGATGATGTATAAAATGATTGTGCCTTGGCTTAAAGATCCTGAATATCTGCAGCAGAGAACAATAATTCAAAGCCAAAAACAGTATTATACTTTTTCCTTTGATAAGAGCATACAAATTATTTTCATATGTTTAGAGATCCTCATAACGAGATCCTGTTCATCGATGCGTGACAGAGCTGGGAACAGAAAATTCGGTTCAACTGTGCTCCAGGCGCACTGAAACTGGACACTGGCACGGAAAAATAAGACACGGGGAGCAACACTAGTGCCATTTGTTTAGTAGAAAAAAACCAAGACATTCTGTGACAGTACAGTTTGACTGACTACGGTTTATTTTGGCACCAAAGAAATATTCTCTTCATTCCTAGCTGCTAAACAAATTGTTATTGTATAACACCAGATTTGTTGAATCTTATACAGCTGGCTAAAAGAGAATTTACCGTTTCTTTGTTCTTGTAAGCACTGCATGCACCTGCAAAATGGAGCAATTATAATTTTGGACTGCTTTCCACCGTCGACTGTCTTTCTTTGATCTTACCTTGCATAAGTAAAACTGGGTGAAGTGTGGGAGGCACTAATAATACCAAGCGAGTGGGTGATTATTCATCCATTTGTTCTTATCTAAAGGTTTTAATTATCCTACAAGCAAGAATAAAGTTGTTCAAAAGGTTTAAGGTTTGGCAGAAAATAAAATGTTTTCTTGCAACAAAATTTTCAACTGCAGGTTTCATGTGGTTTTAAGCTGTATGCACATATGACCAGCAACTGGATTATAACAAAGAAAATGTAGAATTTTATTCAAATGAGAGACTTACACTTTGTAAAGTATGACCTACTTTATCAATGAACAGGAATTAGTTTGTTACAAACACCCAAAACATGTACTTTTATTGGTGTCCCGCATAAATATAGTCACCCTAACCACTATGCTTATATTCAGATATTCATTCATCCACTGACTGCCTACCTGCTGACCCAGTTGGCAGGTATGCCGTGCAAGGCGAATAGCGTGAACTGAAGGTGGTCTGTGGTGCCAGAAGCTTCTTTGCTTCTCCTCACTTCCACAGCTTCTCCATCTGTAACCTGGGGCAATGGAGGGGAGTGGAAGGAGGAGGATGGAGGGGAGAAGGAGCGCAGGTAGAGCTTGGCCAGGTCATAGACAGCCTGTGTTAGTAACGCCATGCTTTCCTCCACGGGACTGGTGAGACCTGTGGATTCATGTTAGGTCAATATGTTATTACGTGATTGTATTAACAACAACAGCTCACTGTCCCAGTGTATTATAGATGGGAGAGCAAACACAGTACAGCTTCCTTTTCTTTAGACTGCATAAAATTTGTCAAAATTTTAACACTTTTCAACAAAAGCTGTTTCATTGTAAGGGGTGACGAAGAACTTCGAGCTGAGCTATTTGAGTATCACTGTATATTATTTACAGGAAATTACCATTTGATGACTGGCCAGATGATGCCGACCCCATCTAGAAAGCAAAGCATGTTAGTTTTAGAAAGACCAAAACTAAGCAATGATATGAATGAGCTAGCATGTGTGTGTGAAGTATATATGAAGAGCTAACCATGGGTGAACGTGTCCTGGGTAAATTGACAGAGTGTTTTAGTCTTTTGACTGCCTCTGTAATGGCTTGGGTCTCCACTTCATCTAAAGCACAGCACATGTTCTTTACAGTCTGCACCAGCCGATCCACCGTCTTATACTGGGTACTCTAAACAGACACACAGAGCAGGTTAGTGCAGCAAAAAACTTCTGCATCCTAAAGCTGCATTATTTAGTAAACATTAGTTAATTCTGGAGAAGGTAGCTCAAACACATCTTGAAACACTCATCAGCGACATGCCAGTTTTAGGGTTCCCTCCCTCATTCAGGCTGCATTCAATTAACCCACAACAACAAGCAATGGCTGAAAAACATTTTTCTAGAAAGCTGCCTTCCAAGAATGACCTGATTTACTAACATGTATTTGAACAGACACAAAAACTGGCAGGAAATTTGAAAACAATGTTTGGAGTATTTCATGACACAATTAGATTTTATTACACTAAATTTTGAAAGTACAGTATAAGTAGCTGGGTTGCACATAAAAGAGCCAAATACAATTTCGTTATTTCTCCCTCTTTTCTCTTTTATTTTTATTTTTTTAAACAAGCCACCATCCTAATCATTTAACAATATTTTCTATAATTACACGTACCTCATTCTGTAGGCAGATGTTGACTTGACTATGATAGCCTTCCAAATAATCAACCAGGCCTTGCCTGCACGAAGAGACACAGATATTAGGTGTGATCAAACAGTTCTTGAATCAGAGACATTAAGAAAAACCCCCAAAAAACAGATGTACATCATGATGTGATTTAAATTTGGCCAATCTCTCAATAAAGACATTTGCTGACTTTTGCTTTCAGTGCAGCTGCCATTTCTAGATCGTTCTGTGAACATCTTACATGTATTTAAAATCATTACCTTTCAACTTCATTTTGGGGAACGCAATGAAGTAGTAGGGATACAAGTCTGGTGAGCAAGTAGGGTGGTGTGGTATGGTAAAGTAAAAAACAAGCGATTGTTCAGTTCTTGTTTCTTAGACACCTCAGGAAATTAGATATGCAATATAGTCACAGTGCTGCCTTCTTCTCTTTGACTGAAAGCTGCTGAAAACATCTGATTCTCCTAATAAAACAAAGTAATTTTTAAACAGAAATGTAAATGTATTCTCGACATACATTTGAGAACCATGGAGGCATGGCAGAGTGCACAGTAAAAAAAAAAAGGGGTGTGAAAGAGACTCCCAAGGAGCACTTTAAAAATAGCAGCAGCACTGGAAGCTATCCAGAGGAGCTGGAGAAGTAGACTTTGAAAGAAAGCCAAATTAATATCAGGTACACTTTGTTTTCTTTTAAAGGCTTCAATAATTTTTTTAAAATCACATCTCACTTTTGATTTTTTGTGACTGAAAACCAGATCAGGAAAGAGCCACGAGATGGTTTAAAATAAGTAAAACAAAAGTAGGTGTGAAAATGCAACTGAAAATGGAATACTAAGGCTGCTTGTTCTGAAGTTTATTTTAACTGATTTAGGATGCTCAGACCTTGTGACATTCTCCTTGAAAGGCCTCTCCACCAGACCTAGGTGCTTCTCTAAGTCTATTGTAGACTTGTCATCTTCTGCCTAAGAAGAAGAAGAAAAAAGGCAAAAGTCTATCAATCAAAAGTATATCAGTTAAAATGTGATTTTACCATACAAAGACTGCATGTTGTTGGTTTTCAGGAGTGGGAAAGGAGCCCATGTGATATGAGTAACTCACAGTGCGTGCCAAGTCCCTTCTCATAGTTGAGTGAGAGAGCAGTTGTAATGTGATCTCATTCTCCCACTTCCTGCAGTTCTGAACGTATTCATGGCTGCCTAGGCTGTGTTTACTGTGGCACGTAGTGACGGATAAGAAGGTTTAAAATAGAAAAGAAAAGAAAAAACAAACTATTATATCTTAAGAACATTACAGAGAAGTTGTTGAAAACATTTTAAAGGAAGATTTTAACAGAAAAGGGTTAACCCACTGATGGTGTAAACATTTCGCTAAAAGATAAAATAATATTTGCGCATATTTTTAGCAAATGGATTATTCAATGAAAACAAAATCAATCAATACCAGTGACAGAGTTATAGACCCACAAAGTAAACAGAGGTCGGATGAAATTTTGCTCATACTTTTTCCAGCGTTTCTGAACCAAAATAACTTCCTAACTACAGGAGATGAAAAATATATTTAAGCTCTGTTAAAAACTGCAAAAAAAAATAAAAATAGATATACTAGCATTTTTATACTTGCAGTGTCAGATTTTAAAGGGAAAAAAGTTTCCTTTTATGTTTAAGAATTAATATCATGGGATATATATCTCTGTTTCAATAACACAACTGTGTCAGTGTGACAAAAACAAGCACTGGTACCTCACATATTTTTATCCATTTTTGAAAAAAACTTTGAAAACTGTATTTTTGGTAAACTCTGTAGGACCAAATTATCATTCAGCATGGGGTTCTGGTCAAAACAAGTTCCAGGTCTCCTTAAAAGTCTTAAAATACATATTGATACCAGACTCATCTTTTTTCTAATTCAGTCATAATTTTCCTTGCTAGCTTACTATAAATACCAATAATCCAAAGATGGAATCCATACTAAAGATACGAGCACTTAAACATTTAAACAACAGTGTTTTAAAGTATAAAGTGACGTTTACATACATAATGATTTTACAGTAAACTGTACTGTAGTTCTGAGTGTAGCCAGTGCAAGATTATTGAGATTATATCCAGCAAATCATTGCACAACAACCACAGCATTAATTTGGTCAGCAGTTGATGATGACAGATTAAACATGTTGCCAAGATAGGAAACTCACAGACAAAGAGATGAAAGAGAGAAACTGAGAAAGAGAGAAAAAATGCATGAGAAAATAAATGTATTAAAAACTCCTAGGAGAAGTGGCTTTCTCGCATGTCAGTGTATTAGAAATACTCACTTTTGTAGCACCTCCTCCCGGCCACAGACTTTGAGCAAGTAGCTGGAGAAGTCCACCTTGTCCAAGTCATCATGGACCCAGCACAGAGTCTGACTGATCAACAGTTCCACTGGAGAACTCACTTAAGGAGAGAAAAAAGGTATGAGAATTATCCACAGACAACAATGAAGAAAAAGGAAGACGGTAATCATTAAAGCGAGGTAAACGTGGAAGTGGCAAAAGGTTGAAAATCAACAGATGGCGAGGGAAAGGTACAGACAAAGATGAGCAATCAGCATACAGCAACATAAATGAAAATCGAAAAGAAGATGTTGTCATAGTCATGGATTAGCGTTAAAAAATCAGTTTGGAGTTTCCAAAACGATTTATCACAGCATATTTAATACCTGACCAAAAAAAGCCTATAATTTGAAGGAGAAAGATTAAATGTAAAGAGCCAGTTCCAATCTTCCTTTTTTATTAGACTTGCCCACATTGAGTTTCTGAGATCGTTAAAAAGCTGCTATTGCAGGTGTGGGAACTGAACTCGAAATCTTCTACTGCTCAAAATTCCATTCTAACCACAAAACACATCCTCCCAGGTTCTGAACAGCTCGTGTTTCATATTTCAAATCAAACCAGTTCTCGAATCAAAGGCATTACCGCAAAATGCTGTGAAATTATATCAAGTGAGGGGGATTTTTGGTCAGCCCTCTGTGTTTGCGTGTCCTACGATACCTGATGTGTCAGGCCAAGCGAAGATTAGGTGGAGACCGTAACTTGACACATAGCAGATTAATCTGCTGTTTACCTACTTCAACCGAGTTTTTAAACACATTGAATATACATAAACAGAGGCTGGCAGATAAAAGGACAGACACAGACTCTTCACACACAGAGACATCTAGGCGTTGGATTAAGCACACATGCTCAGGTTACTTAAAAGAAGTTCATATTGACACACAGGGAGCTGGGCCATCTCTGCCTAAAGCAATAACACACCACCCTCCACCCTTCGGAGGAATTGTGAGGCTTTTCTTACTGCTTAAGCTAGCACTACAATGGCTGTGTGGCAATGGTGGTCACATATGTGCTACATTTTGTAACAATGGAATTACACAGACCATGCCTTATTTTGGAAGTATTCTGAACTGGTAATGGAATTCCCAGCGGGCATATTTGAGGCCACCAGTTACAAGATGAGAACATTCCGACTTCACATACTGTTAACCATTTCACACATGACTGGGGAATGGTGTTGGTGGAATCACGCGTGAACAAAGATATTAATGGTTGATTTATGGGCGTAAGCGTGCGCACACACACACAGAAACAAGACCAAAGTGAGACCAACAAAAGTTACTTTTTGTTACAGTGCATGTCAAATCCCTTTTATATAGGATTCAAGTGAAAGCTCATTAGTCACTCTGCACTTGTTAAATCTACAAGGCAAAGATCGTAAACATGTGAAGAGAGGAAATAGAGATTTATGTTTCGGTAACAAGTCCAATTGTTAAAGAGAATTAATAAGGAAAAGAAAAAAAGAAGCCCACAAAGGCATTAGAAGAAAAGTAAGAAGCTAAAGCATAACAGAAAGTTGAGAAAGAAGAGTTCAAGGTTGCTAATTAGCACATACTGTATTAGTGATTCTCTGATACTAAGAATTTCAGGCCATTCATTCATCCCATGGGGCCAGCAGACTAAGAACACCACCAATCTCCCATCTCCACAACCATCTCTAGTAGCGATTATGGGGCGAACACTGTGGCATTCTCAAGCCAGTTGAGTAATGCAATGTCACCAGTATGTCCTGGGTCTAACCCAGGGACTCATTCCAGTGTTACTTGCCCAACACACCTCACTTAGGAAGCATCCTAAACAGAAGGCCAAACCACCTTAACTGAAGAGCCCTGACAACTTTCAGAGGAAACTAATTTCCATTGCTTGTATCCACCCTCTTATTCTTTCTGAGATACTTAAACTCCACTTGGCAACTTATTCCCGACTCCAAGTGGGCACTCCACCCTTTTCCGGTTGAGTACTATGGGCTTAGACTTGGAGGTGCCAATTCCCATTCCAGGCACAGCCAGTTTGATTTCTGCATCTTAATTTAGTTAGAATTAAAAGTTATTTCTGACAGGGTTTTTGTGTGTAGGTGAAAGATTTAAGAAACATACTGTTGTCTCCTTGCCAACATTCTCCCAGCAGCAGACGACAACCCAGGTCTCTTATAATTTCTATTCTGTCATTCTTTGCATATTTACTTCTCACTTCAAGCAATTTTCATTCTCCTACGCAAAATTTTTTTTGGCACCCAATTTCTTCATAAATATAATTCTTTGGTTTCTCTCCCTTATAAATCATCTCTTTACTCCCTTTTGCTTTTCACATTTTTTGTTCCATCCTCTTTTGTAATTCTTTAAAGTATTGCTTCCTCCCCTTCTCACTCTCTTCTATCTTCCCTCTTCAGCCACAGTATGTAAGGAATCCCTGAGAAGGCAGCAGCAGTTCACAGCCAAACCTTACAACAATCAGTAACTTCTCTTTTGGTCTATTCTATACAATATGAGCACAGTCAAAGATCTCAAAAGGGCACAAACATTGTTTTTAATACAATACACTTAATAAGAAAATCAGCTGCAAGTGGATGCAACACTGACAACGTCATAAAAATTCAAGGCTTCCACAGCAGATAAAAGAAGACGAGCTACTGGGTGATAAATAAGAGAAGATGAAGATCAAATAAAATCTGTGAAGAAAAGTAACAACTGAAAAAGATGGAGATAAGAAGGTGCAGAGCATTTTTATTTGTAATTTCTGAAAAAAGGATAGGACCACAAAGTGAGGGAAAACAGAGCAACACTGAGAAAGTACTGCAAATTAGTGAAAGAGTCACAGAAAGATAATGTGTTCTTTCCAAGCTTTCAGTTGAACTAATGAAAAAGACATCACACATGGACAAAAGAACTTAAGGTTATGTATATAACCCCGGTTCTCTGAGTAGCATGAGTGAGTGTCTCACTATGGGAACGCCTCCTGTGTGACCTCATCAGAAGCTCAAATACCATTACGCCAGCCCTTACAGGCTGGCTAAGTGACGCCCATGTCAGGAGGGGCTAGCCCCTCCCTATATAATAGGCTGACATAGCGTCAGATGTCATTCAAAACAAGCCCACCTCTTCCTCGCTTCCATAGCAAGGAGGGCGGTCTGGTGAGACACTCACTCATGCTACTCAGAGAACCGGGGTTATATACATAACCTTAAGTTCTCTTTCATAGCATTCGTTTCGTGTCTCACTATGGGAGAAATACTGACTCCCGGATTGCCAGACATGCCTGTCAAGAAGACAACTGTCCCCAACAGCACTTCACAGGGGAGAAGCTCCCACCTGGGAAGAACCTGCACTAAGGACTGATTGCGCAAGGTTAGGTGCTGTTACATCCAACCTGTAAAACCTAGCAAATGTGTGAGGTGAGGCCCAGCATGCAGCTGCACACACCTCCTGAATAGAAACTCCCCTAAAAAGGGCCCATGAGGTTGCCAGACCTCTAGTGGAATGCGCACGCAAGCCAGCAGGAGGCTGAAGGCCCCTGCTAGTATAGGCCAGGGCAATTGCCCCTACTATCCAATGGGAGAGGCGCTGTTTAGACACAGGTTTTCCCATGTGTGGTTTAGCCCAGGACACGAACAGCTGGTCACTTTGTCTGACACTCTGGGTTCTGTCCATATAAATGCGCAGAGCACGGACTGGACACAGGGTATGCAGCTGCTGTTGCTCCTCTGAGGAGAAAGGCGGTGGGTAGAAGGCCGGCAGTTCTATAGGGGAACATGCGCCAACCACCTTTGGGATAAAGGCGGGGTTGAGCCGCATACTGACCCTCGTATTATCCGAGGAGAACTGAATGCATGACTGATGCACTGAGAGAGCGTGGATCTCTCCTACACGCTTAGCTGAAGCTAAAGCAATTAACAGAGCTGTCTTCAAGGACAGAAATTTTAACTCAACCTGTTCCAGGGGTTCAAATGGGCAACAGGAGAGCGCAGCTAATACTGTGGGAAGGTCCCACGATGGAGCCAGTGGCCTAGATGTAGGCAATTTACGCCGTGCACCCTTCATGAAACGGCATATTAAGGGATGCTGACCAACAGTCTTTCCCTCAAAACCAATATGGCAGGCTGAAATCGCTGCCAAATACACCTTGATGGTGGAGAAGGCTTTACCTTCATCAATCAGGGCCTGAAGAAATGACAAAATCACAGCCACAGAGCACTGAAAAGGGATGGCCTGTGATTCTAAGCACCAGCTTTCAAACACACGCCACTTGTGCTCATATAGCGTCCTAGTAGACGATGCTCTAGAACTCTGAATAGTGTCGATAACACTATGAGGGAGCCCCACTGTGTTCAGGTTAAACCACTCACGGGCCAAGCCCGTAGAGCTAGCCTCTCTGGGTGGGGGTGGAATATTTCCCCCCGTGCCTGAGACAGGAGGTCTCTGCGTAGTGGTAATAGCCAAGGTGGGCCGCACAGCAGCTGAAAAATCTCCGCCAGCCAGTGCTTCCCTGGCCAGTGCGGGGCTATCAGGATCATATAGTGACCTCTCTCTCTCACTCTGGCCAGAGTTGGAGAAATGAGGGCCACTGGGGGAAAAGCATAGAGGAGGGTTCTCGGCCACTCGTGAGCTAGAGCATCCACCCCGAGTGGAGCTCCCTGATCGCGCAGCGAGTAAAACAGGGGACACTGAGCATTCTCCCTGGATGCATAAATGTCCACGGTCGCCTGACCGAAACGCAGCCAGATCTGCTTCACCACCTCTGGGTGAAGCTTCCAGTCTCCGTACAGTGGGTTGCCCCTGGAGAGAAGATCTGCTCCAAAGTTTAAGATTCCCGGCACGTGAGTCGCTCTCAGTGACAGCAGGTGGACACTGCTCCAGACTATCAGTCTGTGTGCCAGTGTGTGTAACTTGGGGGACCCCAGACCCCCCTGTCTGTTGATGTAGGCCACAACAGTGGAATTGTCCGACCTCACTAAAACATGGTGACCTCTCATCAGACCTAGCAGCCTCTGGCACTGTTTGAGGGTCACTGTGTTGCCGCTGCGAAACAGTGCTAGGGATGACCGTATGGTCGCTGTTCTCTCTGGGGACAGAAAAGCTCTCACCCGGAGGGAGTCTAGGCTGAGCCCTATGAAAGTAATGCACTGAGCTGGCTTCAA